>JAHZNC010006411.1:0-25799 GCA_027744095.1 Zhuqinia jingwanae
CTTGCAAAAAGATGTAATATACGAGCATCATCATCATCATTCATGGAATCACTCGTATTTCTTATTTCTGAGATATTAATTTTGTGTGATTTGAAAGGTGCAGAAATATTTTTTACTCTTATTCTGAAATATTAATTTTTGAGTGATTTTGACGCTTCAGAAATTATCATCTGAGTTGGTAGGTCAGAGCTCGGCAATATCACATTGGAGAAGGAACAGAAGATACATATATATATACATACATACACAAAGGAGAAAGGCTGAGATCTTAATACTCGCAAATCTGTGATGCTCGTAATTAGAGGGTAAATGCTTGGAGATTACGCTATATGTTTTAGATTATTTAGGTTTTTCAATTAAATTGCAAAAAGTCAATTAGGTTTCTACATTTGTGTTGGTCTTCAACCATTTTATTAATACATAAACGTAAATAAATAAATAAACCCAAATACATATAAACACCAATGCCTTCTTACGTGAAGTTCTAACTTCAGTTAACTAATAATATTCACATAATACATGCCATAATTGGTAATACGGTGACTTTATTACAGTCTGTGACGAGCGAATATAATTGCTGTAATGTAGGAAGTTGTAAATTTCAAATTTCTGACGACGGCCTGACTGTTCGTGTCGCAATATAATTACGCTAACAACAACTGTCCGGCGATTAAAAATCATCAATTCAGCTGAACCGAACGTATTTTGTATTATGTGGAGAAAAATTTTCTCAGAAAATTAACACTTTCCTTCTGATATTAATAATAAACGTAACAACAAAATACTGTAACGTAACTATGTAATATTAATGTTCAGGGTATAAAAATACACTGTGTAAAAGTAGCTGCTTGAATAAACGAGAATCAAATACTATCATAGTTTTCACTCAACGTCGGCTTAGTGAATTTTTTTAACAACATTAATGTATACTTTGGGTCAACTTTTTGTGACTAAAACAGCTACAGTAGCGATACCTACTAAGGATAAAATATATACCGACTAAGTGTATATTATGTTCTTTCTTTAGATAATATTTAGTTTATTCTTATTTTACGCGCGTCATGCGGCGATCCATCTACTTTCTTCATAAACATAAAAGGAAAATCACATAAAAATTAAATATTTCGGTGACATAAATTTAGTCTAACTATTTATATTGACCCTATATTTTTTTACACAATTTACAATGACTTGTAAGGTTATTAGCGGTAAAATTAAATCAACCAGTATTACTAAAAGCTATTCTGTCGTTCGTGCATGTTTTAAAATTTTAATTATAAAATGAATGACTGCATGATTCTCATTTGCACATTTTGATGCTTTTGATGTGGTTTAATTACTTAAAATTGATTTAATTTAATAGCTAGATTTATTCTGTAGAGATAGTAATCTTGTACTTTTCTACGTGAACGTAATTTCAACTATTGTAATCATTCTAAGACTTCACTATACATTTTTTGAATTATCCTATTTACTTTCATCAAAAGTCACACGTTATATCGTTACGTTACAACCCTATAACGTTTCTATTTTTTATTTTTATTTATAAATTTTACTATCTTTAAAATTAACATCATTTGCATGTGCATGCAAACATCACCCATCATCACTCATGCAGTACTACACTACAACCAAATAGTATTCATAATACCCACTGTATCACTACAAGGGGTATCAATTAATACAACGGCATTCAATTTAACATAATAGCAGAACAATTTAAATTACAAAAAGTACGAAGAAATCTTACAATTTAATTAAGATGACAAAAATGAATGTACAAACAAGCACGGACACCTTCTTTGTCCTGTAAAGTATGCACGAACATACTTCAGAACCACCCCTCTTATGATTAATTAATCCACCCCAATTAGTCGTATTTTCGCAGATATCGTTAACATTTAGAGGTCACGACTAAACAAAATTATTTACATCATTCGTCAATTTAAAGGCTCACAACAGCTAATCAAATTACCGTCGTGCTCTCATGTCAACATTGTAACCACGATAATTGAGACTTCAAGTATACCAATGTTTAATTAAGTTTCCAGAATAAAAATTCCAGAGAGAGTGCCCGGTTCAGTTTTTATAGAGGTTAAGCATAATATGCCCAAAAGCATACTGCAATCGTGATGAGTAGTATAGCATTGCTGTTAACAAATCTGTAATAAGAAGTTACCAAGTAAAAGCCAGTATTAGTATGTATATCTTATGGTGTTGTTGTATGCATTTAATAAGTATATTCTGACGACATTAGATTTGGTTACCTTTTCCAAAATTTATCCTCATCCAAGAATTTGGCTGCACTGGCAGCCTCTTCCTCTGGGCTAAGTTTAGGACCTTCTTCTAGCCTCTCTTGCTCGGTTGTTTCGTCGTCTGCTCCACAAAAGCGTTTTAACATTTTCATGATGGGTCCGTCAACCTCTGCTTCTGGTTCTGCTTTATGACAAACAAGGATAACAAGATCCAAATAAAATTTACTTCACTTGTTTTTCATGCGTACTAATTAATTCTAACTTAAAGAATAGCCTTGTTATAATATGCGGTATGGTGCATTAAATGCATTTTCTATACCATACCTTTAGCTGCTCCATTTGCGTTTACCGGCGAACCATTAACCTTATCAGATTCATCATCCATGGGTCTCCGTACCTCTTGACTGTGACGTGACCAGAAGGTTAATCTATAGAGCTAAAAAATAATGTAGAAAATATCGTTATTAAATGCATTGCAAACAAAAATAAGAAGTAAAGATATTCATGATGTCAAAATGCACTTCGACCAACTTATTTTCTATCATTTATCACCCCTGCCCTTGGAAAAGTCCTATTAATATTAAGCGACATTGTTCACATCTTACTTTTTCTGGCTCTATGGGCGGAGTGAGGATACTGACGCAATAGGTTACAATCAGAGTAAGAAGAAAAATCATGCATCCGAAATGAAGATAGTGAATTTCCCCGATGAACCATTTAATCCAGTCCGGTCGTGTGTCTATATCACCTATTAGGCAAGGAAGAGATACGACGATTTTGGTTACAATATTTGCCCAGACCTTGATTTAATTTGTTTGGGATCAACTTTAGTCGAAAACAATACAAAGCATGCAGTTTTACGTTAATAACGACAAGAAAATGACTAACCTGAGCCGCATGTTGGAGCAATAAAAGAGAATTCCAGCACAAAACGAATGAGTCCCGCAGCCAATCCAGTCATTAAGCCCCAAAATGCGCCCTGCATTTAATTTACTTTTTAATATTCAACACGTTTCACACACAACATATAATAGTGCAAAATATTTCATTCCAAACAGTCACAATACTACACATGTTATATATTAACGGACTGAATTGATTAGCAGCGTCGTCATACGTCTTAAATATACATAACATCCGACATGCATTAATACAACAGGTGTTCAATTGCTTTTCATGCAATGGAGGAATCATTGAGGACGACATGCTTAAAAGGAGCGGTAATTTTACTGATAGCGTTAAATTGTTATAGGTATACATATGTGCTTCAATAACTAATAACTCATTGTCAGTGCATACTCTTCGATGGAACATGGTATTGGGACCAAGCGTGCGCGTTACATGGTAATATTAATTTATTATTCTAGCCAAATTAGCGTGATAAATATTTATAATTACCTCTCTCGTTTTTTGTTTCTATTACTATTTTAACTAATTTTTTAAAAGAAAAATTCATACGTTTAAATAGCCAAACAAGCGTGATTTTAAACTTCACGAAACTGGTAAGCTCATTCTTTCCGTGACCTTGGTTGTTTACCTAAACACCGATGAGCTACTATTTCCAAAGCCATCTTAGACGATGGAAAGCAAAGACAAAAAAGCCAACCTCATAATATTTAATGTTTGGTTGACATTCAACATTAAGCAATATATTGTGCGAGACTCAGAGTAGATTAGACGCTAGAGATTTTATATCATTAGATTCCTCAGACGCGACGACCAAATGTGCCAAAAACCACTATATGTACTACACGCATTATTATCAGCGCAGTTGGTTTCTCTGAAAGATAGAAGAAAGTAACTTAACTAACATAATTATTTTAACGATAAGTAATAAAAGTGTTGCCTGATTTGTTCGGTGAGATATTGGTCATTTCTTGGCAAATAATACATAAAAGTAACGGTTTTGGTTGAAAATGGGTTCTCATAAAAATTTGAAAGCGATTAACATCAACAGACTCACAGTCAGTTGGACAGCAAAACGGAAAATGATCGATAGATATTTGACATTTTTTCTATTTATGTTTCAATAAAAGTGAAGTTACACTTTCCTTGTTCGTAGCTATTGTGTCATTCTTGTAGGGAAATTTCTCGCAGCAGGGTTTTATTTTCTTTGAATTATAATGATTTGTTAATGATCTATCTATATATCATTTAGGATATACAATTTTGTAGAAATAATTAACGTGCCGAGTCTTCGGCAAACAAACGTTGCGTAACATTAACGGAGTTATCGTACAAAAAGAAAGAACAGCTTTCATTCTGATTATTTATCACATCACTAAAACAAACAAATTAATTCATCAATTGAAACCTTGAGAAGAAGTTCTGCTTGGCCTATAATTTTCTGTCCTAATGCACGTGTGTTTCCTCCTCCTAAATGTATACATAAATGCATGTAATTTGTTGCATAGCATTACGCAAAAATGATTTCAAGATGTACAAATATATTTAATCCAAAACCCAAACCACGATAATGAAGGTAAACATTAATTAATTTGTAGTGTTATTATGCCTAATGAAGGGGAAGGTTTGAAAATATGTAATTTATACAGCAACAAGTAGAAACAGTAAAGCAAGTGCATTTTAACTAGTTCATAATTTACTTTTGATGCAGGGATATTGGGCAATGCAATACCATTAAGTTTGTGATTATTATGGTGCTTAATTAAGAACACGAAAGCTCGCCAACAACATATTAAGAGGGTAATGTTTAAACAGCCCCACATTCGTTATAACATCACGCTACTCTGGATACATCTTTTAAAGGAGTACGTTATTTCGGACACGCACTATCGCACCTGTTCATTTACACGAGGTGAAAAGACAGCAGTAAAGAATACAGCACAGACTGGTGGAGCCAAGTAGGATGTAATGCTTTGGATGTACCGGAAAAGCTGACTTTCACGGTAAGCAAGAATTATTGGAATCCAGATGATGCTTATCGCCACCAATAAAAGTACGAACAATCTGTATAGTTACACAAATACAAGTAACAACCACATCATTGTTAATATATTTTAAGCTTCATTTAAACAATATGTGGAAACTTTGTTTTCCACAGCTATAATTCAAATAACCTACGTACATACTTCATGGGAGTCTACGACTCCTAAAGTTTATTAACCTTATAAAAGCCTTAAAACATTCTACGAAAAATTCGGTCGCAGAATTGACGAATTAAGTGTTTATAGATTATACTCGATTATTCAAATCTCATTTTTATTGTCATGTCCGTTGTGGATTATGAAAGACGAAAACAAACAAAAGTAAGCATAAAATCCTTATAAAACATTTAAAAAAAGCTTATTTATGTAAATAATTTTCCAGACTTTGCATTCGATCAATCAAAAAATAATGAGCTTATACTTTCCATCTCCTAAACGTAACCCTTTGTTCTTAGAATGTTTATGCATTGTTGCGTAATACACAAATGAAAACATGTCAGGATTAACTGCGCAATGTACAAAATCTATGACCTCGGTATGACCCAAAAAAAAAACATTTTTCTTTTCAGCTGGTCGTAGAATCACGCAACTTTGTACACGAGTAAAAACAAAAATAAAAAGTACAGCCTAAATGCCAACGCGATTCATGAATTACTGCTGAAACGCGTTCTAATTTCGTTGTAGGTATATCCTATTTGCACACTTTTGTAATTCTGACAAACAAAAGGGTGTACATTCCAGTTTACAAATCGATTGATTGAAATAAATTGCGTAGGTTCCACCTTCATTTTTCCATTTTCAAGAAATTGTAACAACGTGAAAAATATTTATCACGTTTTACATAAGTACCTTATGCAGTGCAATGCCATATACTAATTAGGTTTTGTAGATCTTCCTGTGCGAGACGTGGCTAACTTATAAATTAATGGTAATTATAAAGTAATTCCTTTGAGTTTTCCAAAATCTTAAAAGCTGAATTTTAATATGCGCGTTTAATACCGGTTCGTTTGTCCTTGGCCAGAAAAATGCCGCAATGAACACGGCAGCGACAGGAGGAGAGAGAAAGTTTGATACTTGTTGAATGTAAACAAAAAGTTGGGGTGACTCCAAGTTGTTGAGAATGGGCACCCAAAGTATAGATATGACCAGAAGAAAGATAACAGAAAGTCTGAGAATAAATACAAAATAAAAACAAAACATAACATGCAAAAAATAAAAAATAAACATATGTAGTTAATTAAAATGCAAAAAATATATGCCACACGAAAATAAAACAAACTACTTGTGTATATGGAGGTGGAAATACACATTATATCTTGCCATATAACTAAGTACCTACCATATATAGATTACGGATATACTGAAACTTTTCCTTTGACTTTCATAAATATAGTACACAGCATAAACAAGTAGTTTAATTTTACACTAATTAAAATCATGTTTCAGAATATCCAATCTAACACCAAAACAAAAAAATACAGCCGTTGCCGGGAGTAAAAAGTGAAGTGTTTTATATGTGAAAGTGGCCCAATTTAGAAAGTTACAAAATGCTGTCGTATTTATCCCAAAGGGAACGTGTAGCTCGCAATTTGTGCGGATTGGTTTTTACGTTTATGTTTACATTTTAGTAAACTTATTAGATGTTAGCTTTTCAAGGTTTGAAGTGGATGTTGTTGTAGTTGTTTACCTTCCAACGATGAGTAACTCTCCATCCGAAGCATTTTTCCGTATTCGTGTCCAAATGTCAATAGTGAAAATGGTGGAACTGGAGTTAAAGATTGACGTCAAAGAACTCATTAGAGCGGCCATCATTACTGCAAGCATCATTCCGGAAAGACCTGAAAACGTATATTATGTAACTTTTTTTTAAACTTTTTTTTGACACTTTACCTGCTGTCCGCTATCCAAAACATATCTGCATTAAAAGCATTAACGTTGCAGCCGTATCGACTGTAGTAGTGAGTGAAAAAAAGGATGATAGAGGTTACCAAAGCATCTAAACGTTAATAAATCTACCCGAGTGCCTCCAAAATGAGCGCTCGCTAAATTGCACTACATTTTGTGCCCAGTTTTTAATTAAATGAAGCCTTTAAAAAAATACCATCTTACCTGGTGGCATTAGTTTTATGACAAGTTCAGCATACGCAATATTTGTACAACCAGCCGAAGAGCCACAAACCGCTTTGCATACGTCTGGATGTGCACAAGCTACACGATCCGTGTAAAGGACACGAGCTGCCATGCCAGGAAACACTAACAAGTCTGTTAAAAACAAGGAAAAATAAAAAAATGAAAAAAATGAAAATCATCTTGTTTTATAAAGTAATCATAAAATTACATAGAGGAAGTAGTTTCAAGTATCCAGCCAATATGCAACCTCCTTTTGCATTCACCATATTTTTAGAAGCCAGCACGCGTTGTACAATAACCTGTATAAATAAATCCAGAACATATAAGACTTTCTAAACACAATATTTATTTCATGTACGTAATTAACCCACCCACCTATAGTCAATGCAAAGAATTAAAGTCGCACAGGTTGGGAAAAAAAATCCCACCACAGAATAGGATTGTACGACATGTAATTACATGAAAGAGCGATTTTTGTGGATATAGTCTAAAGTAAAGTATGTTCACCGTACCTGGTCTGAGCACCAATACCAAATGGAAGATATAGTCATCCCGAAAAGAACTCCAGTCCATGGCAAATCACTTTTTCCAGGAGTGGCAGTCCGGAATAGATGCATCGCATCTCCTGGTACTGCTCCACAGCTTTTGTTATTTGCATCATACAAAGTTGCATTTGGCGCGGGATTTGCAGTCATAAATCTGCGAACCAGTTCTTCGTAGCCTCCAACAGCATCAAATGCTATATGTAAATAAATAAATTTATATATATATAACATCAAAACGAATAGCATACCAAAATAGTATCCAATTCAAACAAAAAAAAAGGTTCGCAGCATTTTAGAAAATTACTTCATAACTATTTACCATTTAAAATTATCCATCAAATTAATTTTTTATCTTTCTGTAATGATGAAAATCAGCATATGACCGAGAAAGTTTGCCTCTTATTTTGAATAAAAACTATACTAGGTATACTAATGGCAAATGGCCTATTCTTTGTGTACTTCAAAATGTAATTTGTGTTTTTGCAAATAGATGTAAATGAAAGGATGCAAAAATATTAAGAAAATGAAAAAAGAAATAAATGGTAAAAACAAGAAGGTGGATTTTTACACAATCTACAGGGATGAAGTAATGTAATTAATTCATGTCAAGAGGCAGAACGAGAGCACGTGTAAAGAAAAAGTGCTCATATCATATTACCATTATAGCACTTATACCACAAACACTGTAAAACTCCTTTTCATCCTCACAAGAAGAGCACTTATCATGTTTACGAGTCCGGGGACACATTTTACTTTTATTACATAAGCTCCAAGATTTCATCAACACAGAAAACGAAAGAGAGAGAGAGAGTGTGTGTGTGTGTATGTGCTAGTGCTTATACCAAGAATAACAATAAGCCTTCCAACAACTCAATTTCACCATCAACATCATCACAAAAAACATCACCATTTACAAAGAAATGCAATACTGTTCATGTTCACTTTTTAGGTTGTTTTCTAAATTGAATGTAGGCGAGAGGGATATTGCAATATCTTTTTTTGCCCATGTATTTACCAAGCAACTGGTTGTCCAAACAAACGGGAAGAAACTCGACGGTGAGGCTATAACTATGCTTTCTACAAAAAAGGGTTGTATTAATAATAGGTTCATGCATATGGGTACAATATATTATATGAATGTGAATATCATGAAATACATTTATTTTCTTATTTTGTATGCGTAATTAGAAATACTTACAATGTATAAGCTATTTAGCAGCCACTAATAATTAATATATGCCACTAATTTTTAACTTTTATTATTACATCCTGTCAAGCGACTACTTTTCAACACTCATGACTTTCTGGATGTCGTCGCATTTAATTTGTTGCTGATGCGTATTATCTTAAATACGTATACGCGTATATTAGGGATGGTGGTGTCTGCAAAATTTGAAGTGCAAATGCAAACTGTTGCAGAAAGCCCCCAGTATGGTTTACTTTCCATCATACTAAGTCGTGTAAGCACGGAGTGGAACCTATTTGGTAAAATGTGGTAAAACGCATTCTTCATTTTTCGACTAACTTAAACATACAAAGCTTGCAAATGTGCTACATAAAATATCAAATCTATTATAGAATTCATGTGTGCATTTGGGCTTTTGTCGTAAAAAACAATGTTCAAAATAAATCAAGAAGGTGGATTTGTGCTGAATATCAGAATCGAATGTTTGCTGACGAGACACAATGCTTTCTCGGTCTTTGTTTCAGCAAAATTGCGTGGATTTGTTTGTTTCTCTTTCCAGTGAATGCTTTTCTTTACTCCATAACAGTTTTTAAATGTTACGCGTTTTACAATAGAGGAAGTTAAACCTGACCTTGGACGAGTTATCAAAAATATGTAAGTACATAAAATACCACATACACAGTATCATCAGAATAGACGCTCCAATCAACATTAAAATGGTTTGTACGAAATCCGTCCAGATCACAGCAGCCAATCCACCAGCGATAGTGAACAGGGCAGCAATTGCCAGAAGAATGACAATAGAAACGTACAAGCCTTCATCTCCATCGAAGCCCAGTGCCAATTGAATAAAGAGTGCTCCAGCATACAGATCCGCCTGCATTTTTTAAACAGGCATAAATAAATCGATAAAAACACAAAAATGATATTGCATCACGCAACTGTATAATAAATAGGCCATAAATAATGAATGTAAGTGAAATGATTTACAAAGAGCAAGATAATAATAGTTTTGTAAGCTTTCACCAACGCTTGTCTCCTCAAAGTTTTCCCAGAAATTACTTTGAAGCAACTCTATTTTGTTATTGACACGTCTACAACTACAAGACGAATGTTCAAACAAATCTTAAAATGCTATTATATTTTTATACAAAACCGGCACGCTCAATTTAATCTTATATCTTTTTACATTAAATGACATTTTTAAAGAATAAAAAAATACTTTTGAACGGCTTACTACCGTGTTTCCTTTTAATACTACAAAGGTGTTAGACTGTAACTTTCTCGCTAAACCAGCTTCTTGACTGACAAAATAAAATAAAATAAAAATATTGAATATTATGTTTGTTATGTATTCGTTGCAACTTGCTCCCTGACGAGATCAAAAACTGGTTCTATGAAATAACATACTTAAAAAACTGTCTCCCACGTCAACTAACTTTTCTTATACAAGTTGCTAAAGTTTTCTTCTTCCATATAAATTTGGCTTATATGAGGCTTGAGGATGATACCGTGAATGATGGTGATCTTTAGTTAGGTAGGTTCAGTGAAAACTACAACCCTACTGATCCTCTTTTTACATCAAAATATATAAAGTGAAACTATGGTGTGTATAAATGTGGTTTCGAAGAAGACCTTGAAATTGTTGTGTATGTGAATATGTTATCTGAAAATTGAAGCAAGACTCCCACGCATGTAGGGACAGATAGATGTGTAGGGAGATAGAAATAACAAGGGAGCCTTAGTTTTTGGATAAATCATTTTAAAATGAACTTGCTACGTCTTTTCGTGATGCCACATCATAATATTTTCCTCGCCCACAGAACCTCATTCGTCAAGCAAGACATGAACACATTTCAATGCAATGAAGCCACAGTAAAAAAAAAATGTCCTTTTTACTCACTACAGAAGAGAGTAAGGTATAAAAGCAACCTTTGACACTAATACGAGAACAAAACTAACAACTTACCGAAATCTTGGTGAAAACGTAGAGGATGAGAGCCAGCGTAGCCAGATAGATACGGATACGTTCTCCCCCAAACCGGAGTTTCAAATATTCAGGCATTGTGTAAACTCCAGCAGCCTGTAACACAACCATTTATGATTTTTTCTTATTGTGTTGCATTACATTTTCATCTGCTCATGAAGTTCTACATGTTATTGTACGAAACATTTGCTTGTAAAATGGAACGAACCATATAAACAGGAACAAAAATCCATCCCAGTAGAAGAATAATAAAAATTGCCTGAAAATTATGAAAAAAAAAGTAAAAATGTTAAGGTCAACTGGAAGCAGAGTTTGTTATCTTATAAAAGATAACATAGATAAAAGATAAAGATACTCTGACTCGTAAGGAGTAGTTTTAAACGATAAGATAAAGACAAGTTTCTTATTTATATTCTTACATATCTTCATCTTTTTCGAAAAAGATAACAGACTCTGACTGAAAGTTATTTTCAATTTTGCAATTGGTGGTACATTCAAATTCAATTCAAGTATATACATAATGTATGTAGTAT
This sequence comes from Zhuqinia jingwanae, assembly GCA_027744095.1. Taxonomy (NCBI): domain Eukaryota; kingdom Metazoa; phylum Arthropoda; class Collembola; order Entomobryomorpha; family Paronellidae; genus Zhuqinia; species Zhuqinia jingwanae. Next base: position 11,585 of record JAHZNC010006411.1, read on the forward strand.
GTATCATGTATGCGATTTATGTGTGAACATATGTAAAAACATAATAACTTGCATTACGTAGACATTCAACTTTTGTTAATGGGATTTTTTACAGAAGTCCTTCAATGTTTACCCATCAGTTACACTGTCTGGCTATTCATCAATGTTGTTGGACGCCAAGTCACTTATTTTGAGTATATTTGTTTGTTTGCAAACAAATTTAAAAACTTATACTAACATTGTAAGCTAGTGTAAAAAAAACTTTGCTGATATTGAAAGGTTTTTTTTTATAATAAAAACATTCAACATTAATTTATCAATATAGCAAGTTTCCAAGGAAAAGCACTTACGGTATGAAAACTGTTTCAAAGGGAATAAACATGAATTGGTTAAACGAGATTATATTTACTGACAACATGCTGTGGTTTTGCGTCAGCTTACATCCCTGTTGTAAATTCTTCAAAATGAAAGACGCTTACATAAAATCAAGGTCATTATAGTCATTACCGTTGATGTGATTGTAACATATTTATACAGTTTTTAGATTTATGTTTGTAAATGTAGATAAGCATATGTGATGACAAAAATGCCTCTTTTTAGTGTACTACATCATCCATCCGTTACAGCTCTATACAGTCCATTCTATTATGCTACAACTTGTAAACTCCAGAACTTTCGTATGTTTTTAATACAAATTACATTTCCTTACTCAAATGAAAGCATATACTTAATATGAGACCATCATTTGCAATGACCTACGTTGTATCTGTAGACTGCATAATAGCATCAATAAGTATTTCAACTTGAGCTTTTTAGTTCATTAGGTCCACTTTGAATCTGACTATCCAACTGCCATTTTGTGATGATCATTAAGGATATAGGTAACAACTCATTCACACTAACAGATAAGGAATATGTGTCTACTTACTAATTCAATATCTCAAAACCAAATCAATAAGTCGTGCTTAGCGTATTTCAAATGCTAAACTTCGTTAATTCCGCATACATACCTGTATCAACGTACATATATCAAATGACGTGAACATGACGCTCCTTTTTATGTATAATTTGTCACATGAAACAATCTAACACATTCTTTTACCCACATTTCTTATTATTACCGCAAAATGTGTTAAACGATCTCGCCTATTAAATTTCAAATTTCCTTTTCCTGTCCTTACCTTCACTTGACACCTCTGTACTTTTGTACTACACTTTTTTAATACACGAGCGATTATTAGAACAATACACTCCACCAGATAATGAGGACTTGCAGAAAGGATGTAAAAGATGGAGGTCGCTCATAATAAGAAAAAAAATTGTGGTATTGCCAAATCAAAATCCTCCTTTCCTTTCAATATGGCTGGCCTTACAGCAACACAATTTTCATCATCCATGTCGTCATCCAACGCATCAACTAGTTTCCTTTATGTTTTGAGAAAGAAAACTCGTTTCAAGTGAAGACTCTTTGCTTCCTACACAAATTTCGTGGACACATGCACCTTTCTCATCCTGGCTCATCCATCATCATCGCATAATCCTCCACTTTCGTTTTTCTTTCACGATGCAATAAAGGCATGTATGATGTAAGTATAGCTGCGTTGGCAGTATTAGCAAAAGTATTTAGAAAACTAGTTTTCTACTTGTGCAGTGTGTAGGTATGTATGTGTGTTATGAATGCATGCATGTATGTGTTTATTTTCACTTTCATCATTACTTTTTGTATTGAATGAAAGGAAAGGAGTATAAAAGTGTAGTTGTTTTTTGTTTTCTCGCATACAATACAACGCTTTCTTTTGTTGTTTACGTGATGAGCTTTTTTTTAGCGATATAAAAAAATACACATAGTACGCCAAGACTTACATTTTTACACGTGCGTTTGTACTCACAAGAGACAAATTATGCTTTCCTGCTGCAAGCTTGCATATTATTATGTACGTCCAATACAAGTGATTTAGCATAATGTTTATTTGCGTTTAGAGATGGGCAACATGTGATGCAATATTACAAGTCTGTGAAATGTTTTATGAGTATTTTAATTCGCTTGCTGTCGTAATGGTGTATCTGTTCATACGTTTTCTGTCATATGCCTTTTTGTTGTTAAAAACATTTTGTATAGTTTGATGAGCTTAAAGATAGTAAAAATAGTTGTTTTTTTCTGCTTGAAAAAGCAATTTCACATAATGTCGTGTTTATTTGAAAATTTAAACGGAAAAGAATGGCCAAAATACTGTGATAGGGAAAAAATTATACAATGTCTGGAACAGAGCTTTCACTTGAGTCAAGGTCTATAAAATTCTCTAGACTATCAGATAAGCTTCCCTTTAGGTTTGAAAATGTGACATCTACTCCCAGATGAGAAGAGAATAGAACGTCAGCTCATTCAAAAGCCATCTCGGCGTCATGTCCGTGTCAAATCCGACAAAGTACTGAGCTGCTTTGGAATTGTTGGGTTTGGAAGCACATGCCAACCAAGTACACTCACAGACACAGATTTTTCCAGAGAACAACTAGATATATGGCTCTCAGTTTTACTTTCAAGAATAGTACACGTTATTTGTGCAAAGATAAGCTTTGAGCTAAGATTTTCACACTACACAAACAAGCAAATACCCAGTTTGAAGTGACATATCATTTTGATGATAAACCTATTAAGTGATGATGTCAATGATATACTCCATACATGACTTTTTCTTGAAATTTATATTTTTATCAGAATATAGATCTCGCGCCGTCGCGCCAAGTGGTCTATAATAGACGACAAACTCAAAATTTAGGGACGCATATTACACATTACATATTACATCAAGCAATTATGAAAAAAATAAATTGCTGGATTTAATTTTAAGATGTGTGCAAATGTTTTTACAATCTTCATAATAAATACTTAATGTAGCAGCTTTAAAAACTATGAATGTAATTTCCATGTCTTTTTAGTTCCTTATTTTAAAAATGTTCTATTTTGCACGTTGCAACAAAATTATAGCAATTCAATGGCATTATTAGTTTGTAGTGTGGTACTTCATTTGGTACTAGACTGTAAAATGTACTGATCAACCAGGTGATATCGTACCACCACAGTAATTTCGTTTCGTGGTGGTGCCATTATTACTACGTTCACCAAATTCAGTCGATAAAGAAAGACTCAGGAGTCCTACTTAATTAAAATTAAAATAATTAAGCAGGAAAAGTACTTTAATTAATAGCCGTCACAAAATCTGTGAAGCCGCCACAAAGTTTTTATTTAAAAATAATTGACATTTAGAAACTTTCTATCTTGGCAATTTTAAAATCCGTCTGTGCATTCTTGAAAAATTGGGTTTGAAATTTAAAAAAGAATCAGATCAGACTCAGCTTATGAACTGAAATTAATGATGATGACATCCCTTGTATTATATAGTCACTATAAGTTTCTTGACCTTGTAAAAGTCATTTGATTTAATCCTACTACTATTCCGTTGGAAACTGTAGCAACAAAAGCGTATCTACGCTTTAATTTAATCATAAAGACAAAAGGCGACCACTCTATTAAGTTTGTCTGCAAATGAGGTATTAGCTGTTGTTGGACGACTTTGGTAGTAGCCTTTTAAGTGTCTTTAATGCATGTGTTTTTTAATCTTTTACCAACCGACATAAAACAAACGACTAAATTTCCACACAGTTTTTGCATAATATGAAAGAAAAAATCAATTATGGAGCTCAAACATGTAATACTGAGGGATCATTGTTTAGTTATTAAAAATAACTTATTGATATGCCAAGATGGATTGAAAATTGATTGCCATCGTAGAACTTACTCCTCCAGTCTCTCATGGCACATACCTCATTGTTTACTGGCGTCACTATTTCATTCTCTTACAGTTTTTAGTTATACATAAATTGAATGGCTTCAATGTTTTCCCCTTTCCCTGACGTCGTAACTATGTACCAAGTATCATATCATGAATTTGTATCATGATGATTTCCGCCAATAGAATATTATTTTAACACAGTACATTTCGATGAAATAGATGCCAAGTAGACAGAGTTAAGTCAAGTAAGGAAGTTTTGAAGACTAGCCACGACAGTTTAGTCATTGATCTCCACGCATAAAATATTCAATTTACTGAGACGCTAAACAATAATGTTTTGACATACGGTACGCGCGCAAGTGGTGGCAGCTTTTACGACGTAATAAAAGTTATGATTGATGTTGAGTATACCAAGTAAATGTGAATGTAGCTAAAATGTAAACCTAGACCGTATATTAAACATTGACGGAGTAATAATAATTAAACAACAACAGTTTGTAGCTCATGATGAGTTTCATAGACTCGCATTTTACACCGTTTGGTTTGTTCTGATGTCATCGAATTTCTATGTAAAGTTTCCCCCCAATTTTTGGTTAATAAATAACTAACTAATATGTACGGGCTAAAATAGGCATGCAAATTGTTACGAAGAAATTCTCCGTATTGAGAACATCACATACGTCATCTGTCTATAAGTAATATTTTGAGGTAGTGCATGTACGCAACGCAGGTGCCTTACGTGTTATTGCTTTTTTTTTGCGCGATGCAGCTTCAGCTGCACTTTTTACATACATCCTACCAACAACAAAGGAGGATGGTGGTACTGGTGATCATGAGAAGTAGTCGCACCATATAAAAAGTATGAGTGTTGATGATGGTGAAGTGTCAAATGTCAAATGATGGTCTAGTGTCAAATGCACAATTGTGAATGAAAATTTGTGATGTTGAAAGTGATACCGATATACCTATACTCCCTTATTGCGTGCATATCATGGCTTTTGTTGTCGTAATCTAGCCTAAGGGTTCATAATATCTTCTAGCTGGACCTCAATCTAAATAAAAAGTACAATGGATTGATTGGGAAGAAATGAATGAATGCATTTCGGCATTCCATTTCATTTCTTCGTGAAAAAGGGAAGGACAGGTTATTACTTCGTAACAGATCATAGGTCATGAGTTTAATAAGATTAACTGAATTTGAATCAAATGTTCCGTATTGAACAACGTTAGGATTGTACAAATTTTAATTAATAAACTAAAAATAATTTTAAATCAGTAAATGACTAATATGTACAGATTAAAAAAGTTAGACATGTAAACTTTTACGGAGAAATTGTCCGTATTGAGGGCAAAAATTGCGAACGCACGTCATCTCTGTCACTTTAAAATGTGTCAACAAATAAACTGATCAAAGCCAACAGGTATATAACCTTTGCTTGAAAACATAGGTAAACGTATGTATAAGTACACAGTCATGTAAACACATTAGTCTGTAGATTTTTGTCAATGAAACAGAGTAACAAGTACATGTTACACATGATAACATGATCATTGGTCATTGCTCCCAGTATGATGGTTTCGCTAGTCCAGGATTTAACTTATGCTACTGGGTTTCCATACAAAATGCAAAAATCAAATTCCATATTGTATATCTTATTTGATTTTATATTTATTCAGCAGCTGCTACCGTGGAATTTATTTATTTTGTTGGAGACGAGGAGAGGAGTCCTCTCAGAGGACCATCACCAGGGGAATTTTATATTAGTACACAAAATTAAACTAGAAAATGTATGTGAGACACGATGAATTCTTTATATCCCCTTTTTTGTTGCTCTGGAATAAAGTTGTACGTACAACTTTATTCCAAACATACATACAATACAGTACGTTACTGTATTGTATGTATGTTTTGTTCGCAAGGTTATATTATAATCTTTATGGTTTATAGCTTTAGTCTATTTCACTTGTTTATACTAATTACAATACCGCATTCATGGTGCTTTATGTTTTATCACCTATAATCTAAGAATAATAAAAAGTAGACTGAGACAAAGGAAAACACTGAAATTATGCGGTTACGAATAGTATTATAGCTACTAGGCTTCTACACTGCACTGGTACAATATTTAATACCTTAACTCATCTAACATCCCGCCTATCTATAGTCGACTCTATAGTTTCTTCTTGTAGGTGTTACAGCAAATTAGTAAATGACAAATGATTGATGATAAAATTTATTGATCGTCATCAACAAGGAATGCGTAACAAAAATTTGTGAAGTTTTTATGTGAACATGCTTTTGTCATTTAAATTAGTTATGAAATTACGAAAATGATATAAAATAACGATTAAGTCTGTCCATTGCCAATGATCTATTTCAAAAAGTCAGATAGCATAAATAAATCAAATGAAGTCAGTAAATAGAACCAACTAAAAATAAATCAAATTTAAAGAGCGGGTGAGCTGAAAGATGGGAAATGCAATTAATTAGATAAATATGAATAGTGTACTTACAAAGAGACCCACTGTGAGAATAAAGACAAAGTAAACCCCGATGACAGTAAAGTCAATCCAGTTTAGATGTCCCGACGGTGACTCCAAGTCTAATTCTTGGTGTTCATCCATTTTCGTTTTGGACGTGTGACGTCCGTTGATATAGTGGAATGGGAAGGATCCTTTGATTTGTTATCGTGTGACGGCTACTATATTTTTCAGTTGTAACAAAAAAATTGCTAGTTTGTTTTCTTCTTCTCTCGACTATCTCAACACTCGCAATATCTGCCTGTAATAGTTCTCCTTTTCAATGCTAAACTGCAATGATCATCGTTAAAATACTTTGTGTGTATGACTTTAACTACGGCATAGAATCATGTTTCACAAAGTTTAAAAAAATATGGTGGTTTTATTTTCATGAGGATGTACCTAAAATTAATATTTTCATCTGCCGCAAACTTGCTGATATTCACTTTGGAAATTTTTAAGAGAGGAGTAAAAGTTATGCTTTCTTTATTTTCTGCTAAAGCTTTAGGATAGGGGTGGACTGAGACATGCAAGACTCTCACATATACCCTTGCTCCTGTTCTTCCCACCGTTTACGCTTAGTGTTGATCTTTTGCTTGGAGAAATGAAATCTCCCTCATTATTCTGCTAACACAACAGTGCACAATTAAGTAATGTGTTTTAGACAATTTAGACAAAATAAAATGTTTTTTACGAAGAAAAAAATGGTTATTTTAAAAGATGCCTCTTATCCGTTGAATTGAAAAGAACTTTTATCACAAAAACGTGGAGACAGAGGAAAATAATTCTATCCTGCTGTTGATCAAGTAATTATCTTGACGATTGTTTGCAATCGGCAGCTAGCCTGTCTTTTTCCTTGTAGAAACGACGAAGAGAAAAGAGTATATTATTTTTGTACAATGACAAAGTGATAACTGTATTGACTATATACAACGCGAGGGAGTGAATGAATGAGGAGATGCGGAGGTGAAGAGAGTCTGACGTGGAGTGAGTATGTTTATTGGGAAACCACTGCTATCATCAAACAAGTGATAATAGCGCACACGTAAGAAGATGAAGAAAATACTAATGGCAGGCAACGCAGCGCAAGCAAAAAAATGTGTCCATATAGCGCACTTATATTAATTTGTAGCCACAGATGCTGTTGCTGGTGCGTCTGAAACTAACATACGAAGTAGACAATATACATTTAACGGACAGATATTCTGCACAGAAAGACGCAACGGAGAGACGGGCTATGATTATTAGTACACGTAATGCCGCTGTTATGCTGGCTGTTGCACTGCCACTGATGGATGGAAGTAGATTAACTACACGAGTAGCACAATAAAAATCCTATACTCTTTTCATAAGCCACTGGTTACAATTCCACTTAAACTTCATGTTTGTTTGTATAGATAAAAAATAATAACAATGTTTAGTACTTTTGCTGCTACTGCTAAATCACCTACTAGAATATTAGAAATGTCTAGTTTGAGTGTCATGTGAGTCACTCATCCACAAGTTGTAATACAATGGACGCTTCTGCTGCTGTTGTTGATAATGATGACAGTGCTGATGATAAGCGACTAGATTTTGAGGATGATGAGAAATGTGTATTTTTTCGCTTGTATAGTTTCCTTACATCATCACAGAAATAATGATGATGTTACAAGGATGGCTAGGTGGCTAGTCCCTCTTGTCACTCAGTAATATTATGCGACTCACTCTTTTGAAAGTATACATTTTTTAAGGAGATGGACTACCATTTTCACAGAAAGCTTACTTTTAATGTAAGAACATTCTTACCAATTACTACAATTGGGGCGTACTTATAAACTAAATATATTATGAATTTCTTCTATGCACATTCACATTATTAATTTCGGACAGCTATGAATTTTATGATTCCCTTGTAATAAACCTATATAGGTATATTATAATATGTATGTAGCGTGCCATACAATGGATATCCATTACCTATTCAAATTCCTTCATTCATCTTGGCTAAAAAAGCTTTCTTTTGTTAGTCCATTTGTGCTGGGTGTTTTTGTCGTTTCATAACGTTTGCAGTTGGTACGGATTAACTAGTAATGAGGAGACCTCGGTATTTCTTCAAGGGCTACATTTTTTCTAGTTTTGGTCCCTTTTAAAAAACCAAAGTGTTTTAATACCTATAAATAGTCTTTTCAGGTTTAAAATGAGGGACAAAATATGCCAACGTAAAACATACCTACGTATTTTATTCGATGATAAAGAGGCTGAGGTAGTCATTAAAGTGTTAAAAGGTTTGTAATTCTCTTTGTAGGCAACTTTCTTGGATTTCCCCCAAAGATCCGTTAGTCAACTTGTACCTTAAGGCACATAGAGAAGATAATCATGCGAACAACAAATATCGGAAAGAAGAGCTTGGAAACCCCACAAAAGGAACCAGGTGAAAAAAGTGTGATGACCATGAGGATATTATAGATATACTATAATATAAGTAGGTATACATCTCAAATTAACGAACCAACAAATTGTGGAACAGTGACAAGACAAGGGTAATGAATTACAAATAAAAACATGATATTCTCTCCTTGTTCTTTTAACTACATCAACAAGAACATGTTGGTGAATGACACAATCCGAATCTAAATCAGAACATAAGTTGGGGTAAAAAGTTCTGCAAAATGGGTTTTAGAAATTGGGCGAATATGAATATGTGATAATGGCATCATCTGAATTTCTCTCGCTTTGTTTCTGATGGGTATTCGGGAAACATAATGAAAACATCTGTGGAATTTACTTAAATCAAATGTACATAATTTCCAACGAATAAAGTTTCAGCCTCCTAGAAAAGATCCCACTTTACAAGTGCGCATAAAATGATGGACAATTACGTAACATTTGAAGTTACAGTTGCATTCATCTGCAATCATAGCGCTCTGGTTCCCACATGGACATAAAACATAAATAATGAAAGTTACGCCCCAAAGCAAGGCTTAATATTAAATACGTTTTAAATAAATTTATAATTATACCCGTGGTAATTCCAGTGAGGAACACAAACCTATTTTAAAATATGTAATTTATTGTAGACAATTTAATCTAATGAATTAATCATAACGAAAATTAGCGTTCAGTTATGAATATTCAATTTGTGTTTACAGAAATGTACTCCATGACCTGCGCAGCTAGTACACAGAGGTACACAGTCAAAAACATGTTCAGTTCAGTTCTCCGTAATAAAGGTATCATTGGTGTTTTTCATTCTATTAAATCCATATGTGGTCTCAAATCTTTACAAGGCAAGGCAGTATACGAGTTAGATAGATAGAGCTGATCCGTGGAACAAGCACACGATTGAATGATGTATTTTGAATTTAAAAATTAGAAAAATGATATTACAATTAATAACCAGCAGATATTTTTTACTACTAGCCTGTAAATTGCTTTATTATCTAAGATCATTAAATCATGAAATGCAATATTATGTATGTGCATATCATAGGGGTTTTTTAAACGTAACAAATTTAAATTGCATTCATAATCATATCATATAATCTCTTACTTCTTCATCCAAGTTTTTGTCCTGTTTTTTTGTAAATGTTTTCGGGGGAGATACATGGTATTATGTCGGCATTACCTAAGTTATCAGATTCAGGCTTGGGAAAAGGTAGTGTTTTATTATATATGGTTATTTGTGAATAAATTATTGCAGACATTTGTTTATACCAAATAACCACAAGCAAAATTAGTGTAAGCTAATATTATTTTGTAAGCCAAATTTGCTGGGTTACATTAACAAAAAATACAAGAATTACTACCAAATTATGCGCGCTTAGCTATTACCAACATTAATACGTTTATCTTTGGGTGGATGATCATCGTCCAGATCACAACGAAGATTTCAGTTCAAGGTTCCTTCTGAAATGTTCCAAAGCATACCGTTAACATTGAGGTTTTTTTTACTGATGTGGATTACCAGCCGTTATTCCGTGTTATGTAGTATGCTTCTATCTCTCACGTACGTACACAAGTTTCACTTTGGTTCTTGGAGTAAAACGCTGTTACATTTTCGAAGCACAACGAATGGTTTCTTCAGCTGCTAAACTCCTCTCTGGTATATTTCACAGGAGGAAAAATGTAAATCAACTCTACGTACTTGCTAAAAATGGGAAGAATGTTTTTTTTTTAATTTCAGTTCAAACTTCAGACTTTTTCTCTAAAAGATGTTATATACTCGTTATAAATTATTACTCCATATGCCATGAAAAGTATCTGTGTCAAACACTTATTTTAGTGTTAAATCTGGCCTCGTTTGTTTATTACTAAACTAATAATGTATGCTTTAAATGTTAGTCTATTTGTGCATTTTCTTGAAATTAAATTACCAATAACGAGAGGTAAATATTGCTACAAATGATTTGATCAAAGGTTGACCTTTAAAAAAAATATGTTGTTGAGATTGACAAATCCAGCGACTTAATGTACCTGCTAAATTGTCTATATTCCTAAAATTTGCTGGGGAAGGTATTCAAGTTTTTATGACATTACAGGACATGTGTTCGTTCAAGAAGGTACTCCATGTCTGGGGAATATTTCCTGCATATATGTATATATTATATATTAGTATACATTTTTTGTCTGAGGAATAACAACTTTTCATATAACATTTATGTCACTGGAAATTACTTAAAATGAAAATATCTCGCCTGCCTTCTTGCATAATGACTTCCATACTGTACTTTACCTAACTTTTTACTTAATTTACTCTTCTTTCTACAGTCTAAATCTGGTATAAGATACCAAAGGTAAGCATAAAAACATCTTGTTCTGAAGCTAGAAATTATTTATTAACATTGTTTTAATGCGATTGAGCATTACCGACGTCACAACCGGGGGGATTGGGGGAGGGGAATAATCGTCACCCTAAAAATTACAAAAACTGTACCACTGTTGAACAGGGTTATTAGTTCCAAAATACGTTTCTACGCCTCAGAGCATACCCGCAATTTATACGTACCTGCAAATTAAAGTCTCGAAAATAATACTCTATAAATTATTTTTGTTCTTCTAAACTACATTTAGTATTCAATTTGCTTTTATTTACTTTTGTGCTAGATATGCAGGTGCTAATTAATATTACATGATCACTCAAGGTTGCGTTCGAGTGAGATGAACAGAATAAAACACACAGTTAGCACGTGTGGTACCTATTTTTACGGCTACATGTAAAAGCGGGAATGATGGAGGACGAATACATATTATTTCTTTTACAGTGCAGTCTATATCTTTGTATAACGAAGTCATGTGCATTGTATACTCCAATTCCTGAGTGCCGTTATGTGGGCCATGACATCAACAGCCAGGAACTGTCGTTTTCTGTCAAAATTTTGATTTTCTTGTGAAATGTGTGCAGTTGCATTCCTGGTCATGTACTGTTTGTCGACAAATGAAGAACTTATGCTTGAAGTTGGGGTTTGTGTTTTAAAACCACTACTATATGTCAGTCCACACGAGTTGGTGTGATTTGCATGTTTAACTAGACAAATTAGTATTGTTTTTTTCAAATCAGCTTTCAACATCACGTCCGCTGCACAATCTTATTAGGAATGTTAAATTGAATGAGTGTACAGGAGAAGTACTTGAACCTTATTTGTTACATGTCGGGAATCATTTTCATGATTTTATTATGGCTCACAAAAATGCTTAATATCGGCGAGCACGGACCGAAGTGCAAAAGCTACAGGATTTAAGTTACAAGTAGGGCGGGACACGTTGACGGAAATCTTTTCTTCATTTTATCTCGCACACGCCGCACCGCTCTTCATTTCGTTCAAGTTCAATGTCATGCCACTGTCTACGATGGTATTAAATTAAACATAAATCTTTAGGAGCATGCTCTTTATCATATGATAAAAATAAATGTTCGAACTACTTAATGCACTCATAAGTCGCTTTATCAGCACCAGTCGCTCAAAACTCAGAAAAAATTATTATTTATCGGAGAGAAATGCGCACTGATGCGAAATAAGACGAAGCTGTGAAGTAGCTTAGGGATTACTTAATCTACTGAAAAATATATGTAGTTACGAATGTATTGATCTCATGATTTAATGCCAATCTGTGTGCAAACTTTGATAAGAACCGATAAAGGGTTTGTGTTCAGGGGAAGTTACTGTTACCGTTTTCTTACCATATGTTGTTTTCATAGGTAGAAAGGCGATATCAGATTCTTGTATAAATCACCAAGGGTTTTGAATTTGAATGATGTCACACACTATACGTTAACGTGCGGAAAAATCAGGTTCGGGGACCTGGACGGACATAACGGAGGTGCATGATTAATAAACTCATTTGGATGTTTTGAGACTTTTTGAAGGATTTGGGATATTTTGAAAATTCTGAAGGATTTTGGGACTGAAGAATTTTGAGATTTTTTGAGACTTTCAACTTTGTAAGATTTATTACAACAATATGTGATATTGTGGGTGTACTGGCTGCATATCCAATCGAAATATGGTATATAACCCCTCAATTGTCAATAAGAAAAAAATGACAACCTCAAAACTTAGAACCCCACTATTACCGATACCGTTGAGAATTATGGCATTTGGAAACGTTTTTTTGGGCTTCTGAAGTAAAGTTTAGCCGTAGAATCGATTGGAGTCGTCAAAAAGATCATAACTATTATAAAGCGAATGTAGCTATGACGGAGTTTTGGCCAAAAATCCTTGGAATTACACTAAAAAACATTACACTTTTACGCAAACTATTCACGACTCTTGCTAAATTTATAGTTTGATAGCCAATGGCAAGGCAACGACATAACCTTTTTAACTACAACCTTTTTTGTAATAATGTGGAGTGTGGAGTATTATGATGTATTATAATAACGTTTGCATAATTTATATGTTTTTGCCTTATAATGTTTTTGAGTAATCGGTTAACGTTGAAAAATCACATTCGGGCACCTGCAGCTGAGTTGATAAGACTGAGCTGTCCGGCTAACAAATTTGACCGAGAACAATTAATTGCCGAACCGAGTTAAATTTTTTGAATCAATATACGAAGTATTGTGTTGAAGGCTGGACAGACTTCCACCACAATCTAAGGGGACATTCATTTAAAAGGTTTGAGCAAAGGGGGGAGGGGGCATATGCACATCCCTTAAATATCCCCTCAATTAATTGTCCATCCCTTAAGTATCCGCTCCATTATTCCGAAACCATTATATTGCCGTGACCCGCTGGAGTCGTGTGACCCGCCATTTAGGCCTAATGTTAATATTTCAAACAGGGGTGACGGGGTGCAAAAAATGGGAATTTGATCAAACTTTTTAAATGAATGGTCCCCAAGCTAAACAAGGGGCATGTTGTGAGCGATGGAAACTTAACATAAATATTTTCAAGCATATTCATTCATGGTTCATACAAAAATTGTATGTTAAATGGATCTTAGGACTTGTTTATGAGTTTGTGCAAATGCAAGGTATTTTCTACAGTAACGGTTTTCTTTTCGCCATTTCCACGAAGTGGCATCGGCAAGCAAGCTACGGAGACGTGTTTGTCATTACATAATAATTTGCTTGCTTTCAGTGAAATAAAAGAAAAACAAATGCCTTTACAAACACACTTCTGCTGGCGCAGAATAAAGTCAATGTCATGTTTCACCATAAAACATTTAATTTGTGGGCCTAAATACTCAACAAGTTGTTACGTTGTACGTTGTATGGCCAACACAGCACAGCGTACTGAGAATGCCTTCTACCGCCAGATATTCTGAAACTGCATACATTTTTATTTATTTAAATACAATTATACGGGGACTATTTTTAAAGTTTAAATGGACATTATAGATGTAAAATCGTATGGAGAATCCGATTTTGAAGTTGTTTTGGCGGATTTTTTAAAAATAAAGGAAAAAAACCGGGTTAAAAAAACATTACTGTTTTAAAACGT
>JAHZNC010006412.1:0-11500 GCA_027744095.1 Zhuqinia jingwanae
TATTTATAAGCACAGGTACAATATTTTTTTGGGGATTGTACTACTCCCTCAGCACAAAAGAATGTTGCTAGAGGTAAATATATGTATATATAGGGGCTGTTTGCAATTTGCGAAGCCTTTCAGTTGCAAATTTTTTTTTGAGTTGGTAAATGAATTACGAACATACACATATTGTAGCTAATAATAATAATAATAATAATAATAATAATAATGATAAATTATATCAAGAAGAAAATAAACTTTTAAGTGGAAATAATGAAAAAGGATGTGAAAAATAATATTCAGTCATGGGCGTGGCAATATTATGCACTCTCTGCTCTTATGAAATAGTTAATATAGGATGCAATAAATTAAAAAAAAATCATATAGATCACAGTTGGGAGACCAAAAAAACCATTTTTGCCTGCTTAATAATAATAATAATCTTTTTTAAAGAATGTGCGCAAAATTATAAAGAACCGTTGTTATTCATGTTTCGTACTGTTTAAAAAAAATATTTTTATCTATTTATTTTGTCGGAGCACACAGAAGTGAGTTTTTTTATTTATTATTGTTTTCGTTATATACGATGATGATGAGGATGGATGGTAATCTACTATTCTGAAGATGCAAAGTAATTTGCATTAAATTGATGTACATTATTCAAAGTATTATTATTATTATTATGATTATCATCATGATCATCATTATTGTGGCATTGCAGCACTTGACTCATGGAGATGATATGGAAGGAAAGGAGGGATGGGTTGTTGTGGAGGCCTTACCTGACGACGCTGTCGTCAAAGAGACAAATGAAAGAAAGGTGACAACTCATGATGAAGTCGAGGACATCATTGAGACAGAGGAAGTGCAGCATCGAGGAGACGTCAGTAATGAGGTACACACAAAAAAAATTTTTTTTTGCACTGGTTTAAACTAGATATTATTGTTATTGACATGTAATAATGTATGTATGCCAAAACCTCTGACAAGATATTCTCACATTGATCATGATAACAATAATGGAGATTTATTTAATAGGGACGCAGCAGTGTCTGTTCTGTCTCCTAATAATGGTGAATCTCTTTTCATCCTAACTACATATGTACATGTGTAGCACCTACTATACAATATACAATAAGTTGCAGTTGCATTATAATTTAAACATTCACTTATGTATGTACATATAAATGCATTATGTATGTATGTTGTATATGCCTAAATTGTGCATCTTTTGCATCATTTATCTCTATTCAAATATCTAAATTAAAGCGTTGAAAAAGATAAACCTGCACATCAAATATAAATCATACTAAATAATAATAATATATGCTAAGGTGTGGAACAGTAAATATAAATATTTATAGTGAAGTGTCGTCGTGCGGGATTGAAACGTTACATGACATTATTATATGGACATAAATTTGTGGAAGATTTATGCACTTTCTAAGATAAAATACATGCATAACTTGTGGACTTGTTGGTGTGAGGTATATAGTATGCACAAGTTTACGTTTAGCATTATTGATCATGCTAAAATCCCAATGTCTCCAGGGTTTTCCGAATTTCCTCTCGTTTGGCATATATCTAAATTTTTTACATCGGTGGTGGTGGTGGTACCTGTGTTGTACCAACCTGCTTTACTTCTTAATCATCATAAAATTCTTGGAACAATATCTCAGGAAAAAAATAAGGATGTCAGACCAAATGATGGAGTATAACACAGAAAATGCTGATATATTTAAGTATTTTAGCCTGTAAATATGGAATTTTCCCAAGCTTTCCAAGAACTAGTACCACAGCAGAGAACAGACGTGGATAATGGATAACTCTGAGGAACAACGTATCGATGAATGCTTCCATTAATTTCGTAGTAGTTTAGGACGCACGATGTATTTATGTGTATGAGCAGAGAACAAGAAGAGCTTTTTACTCAAGCAGTCCAAACGTGTCCATTTTGTTCATTGACGTATCACCGTACTTGGTGACCTGAAGGTCTAACACAATGATATGAAACCAAGACAATTTTTGTAATTTTTGATAGATAGTAAGATGAACATAATGGGGCCTAAACCTGATCAAAATAACACAATAAGTACACAACAATATTTTGATTTTTTTTAATGCTAGTAGTAAATCAACAGAAGGAAGTTACATGTTTCACGCAGTCATCTTTTTTTAAAGATAAACGATCTTGTAAGTATAACATAACTGCTTAGATAATGGCAAAGAGAGAGAGAGAGAGAGAGAGAGAGAGAAGGAATTTAAGCAACCTTGTCTGTCACTTATACAGTCATATGTCAGATTTGACACATACCTAAAAAAGGCATCAAGCCTTAATCATCATTCATGGGTAGCTGTTAAATAGGTTGTGAACTAACAATACCATACACACCATGTTGCATTGTTGCTTCCATTGTTATTCAAAAGTAAATGTTGAATGTTGTCTCCTGATGAAATTTTCATGTGAGGCCTTTTTGTTTGTTTGTCAATGAAGCCGAGCCCTATGCATGTATGTATTTATGTTTGTAATATTATGTTGTTTCGTACATACATTTTGCATCAGACCAAAAATATTTTACAAGAAGAACAACTAAACTAGGTACAACATATGTACATTCATATAATGTGAATTCCCGTTTCCTTCCACATCTCCTGGTCTGTCGCTTTGAATTAAAATAATATGTTATTACAAAAAAATTTACTTATGTTTTTTTATATAGCCATTTCAATATGGAATATATATCTATTATTTCATCTTAATGCGAACCATCATCATCTTTATATGTAAAAGAAGAAGAAAATGGGCTTCTAATCCTGCAAATAATATCATACATATTTTTATGGAAATGGGTGGGTACTCAAAGAAGAAGAAAAAAAAAGATTGTTAAATTAGCAATTATATTTGAATACATGAATATTGCATGTAATTTATTGCGTTCTCGTGCTATAACAAATTATAGGATAAAAGAAATGTCGACAGGTGGTTATTTTTCCCACGCGCTCCTGCCAAAAAAAAATCACATGGAAACGGAAATTCGTCACAAAAAAATGCATGTAGTATGTATGTACATCTGTGACAGTATACTTACCTATGTATATAGCATTATACACATTATTACAGCATCATCGTCATCAGTCAACGTTGTTGTCGTCGTCATGTATTTATACTTTTTTTTTATAAAACAAATTATCCAAAACAATGTCTTACTGGAATCTGGCGCGCTACAATATATCTCGTCAAAGACGCAACAATGGAGTGTGATATTCATAATCAGAAAATCATGTGTGGCAAAATTTTTAAAGACAGATATGGACATAAAGGAAATTCTGGAATGACTTTTTGTTGAATGATTTAATGCTTTCTGCCAACGGCAATTTATTATTATTATTATATTTTCATTTCACATTGAACTCACCTTCTTTTAAAGACAACTATTTTTTATATTTTTTTATTCACTGGCCTGACCATCATCATTATTACATTACACACGTAGCAGCAAGCAGCAGCAGAAGCAGCAGGGCTATCCTGTTGCTACCAGCAAACCCCAAAAATAATAATAATCTCCATCACCACCACCATCACTATCATCACCCCCCAAAAAGAAGATGATACACTATAATAACTTGCTTTAATAAAAGGAATATTATGTTATGATGAACAATACTTTTAAACCAAACCTCTTATATATATACCTCCCACCCTAATTACTTTTGTTCAACATCGTCGTCCTCCACCAAACAATAACCAAAGCTCTTGTTGCTGAAGAAGAAGACGAAGACGAAAAACTCATATAGGTAGATGTGTAACTTCATTTATTATTGTCGTGGGGTGAGCTTTTATATTATTATAAAAATGCTAATAATAATGTGAGTAAATCTTTTGGAAAGAGAGAGAGAGAGAGAGAATTTTTAGGTGCCCACCTATCAACTTGACCAGCAGATTTATCTTCAAAAGTTGCTTTAGGTTAGGATTTGCAAAAAAAAGCTTGTCCACAATGATGTCCACTACTACCTACGTGTAACGCCTGAAAAGCATTTACAAATTGTTCATATGCATTCAACAACAATTTTTGCAAGAAAGAGCATTGTTTTTTTTTGGCAAATGATTTTCTGATGATATGGTGCGCTGGTATGCTGGTGTGTAGGTATACCGGCACGGTTCAAGGTAAAATTTCACTACGAAATTTGATATTGACTGCGAATGATCGTGTTTCAAAAAGTTGTAGATTTTGACCTGCTGCTGCGTGCAAGTCTGATTTGTGTCTGCGCGTTGCCTTGTTGAAATTTACAGAAGTTTTTGTGTCTTCTCTTGTCAATGTGATGATGAATATCTTGCTCAGATTTTTAAAGTGTACAATATACAATTTTTGTTTGTTTGTTATGTGAAAAAATAATAATTTAAAAGCTGTGTGTGTGTGTTTGTTAAAAAGGTTTTTTTTTGTTCATGTGATCTTGTGCTTGTGATAGGAGATACTACGCTCAATCAGAGAAGGTGCAACGACTCGGAAAACATTGTTGGGTCCTTCTGAAAGGAAGGAGTTGCTACCATTCTCTGGGAAAGAGTCTTCAGGACCAAAGCGTGTCCTTCAACAAAGTCGCCGACATGATAGAACCACAGATATTGAGGACACTAAAGAGGTGAATCTCTCTACAACTTGTCATTTTCAATTACTCCACGCACAATTAAATAAGATAACCTTGTGCATGCAAATTGACAATTTTTTTTATAGTAAAATTAGTTTTTTTTTGTTCGCATTGAAGGACATGATAATTATCAATTTTATGTGTGACTGGAGTTTTCGAGATACTTATTTTTTATCTCATTCGCTTCAATATTTTTTGTTTGTGTAAAAAAATATAATTGGATATATAATATGTGCATGTAGGTAAGCAAAGTGAAGGAAGATGGGAACGTTGTGACGGAGATCACAAGACGTCATGAGCACGAAGTTTTTCACAACGAAGACATTCCTGATTCAGACTCGGATGAATTTGAACACATCGAGAATCGCGAGGGAGCCCATGATTACAGTCACGGGAAAAGTGAAAATTTTATTGAGTACGTAGCTGTTCCCAAAGGAGCAAGTCCTTCTCAAGGAGTAAAGGTAACCATTACAAAAGTTCGAGATTATATACATAAATAAACATACATATGTATTTTTTTTTTAAATTCCAATTTATACTTCCAACTTCTTCTTTTTCCCTATCCCAAAGAAACCTTCTTATTTTTACACTTTACTTTCCGTTTCTTTCTCTCTGCTTTTTTTATTGTCGAAATATATATATATATCTGGCACGTTTAGTATTTAGGTGAATCAAGTGGTAGCAGTGTAAGTGGTTCTGCTTTACAAAAAAAACGCATGCAAAAGTTTGGTGGCTCGTTTACTTGTACAGTGGGGCATTTATATTTTACTGTAAATATTTTTTGTAATATTTGCATTGTTGCACTTTTGTGGGTAAAAAATCGGGGGCACACACAAACACACAAGTGACACAAGTAGTTTTTGCAGAAAAGTAAGCAGCATCAAAAAGGTTGAACATTTTTTTTTTAATTCTCTGGGGGGAAAAATTGTAGAGTAGTCCATCACCCTCTTCTGTATAAAAAAATCGTTTCTTCTTCTTGTGACTTTCTCTATATAAAAAAAATGCACACGTTGAACATTTATTAGCACAATTGGAGAAAAGTTGATATTAGGTCATACTATTTATTAGATTGGAGACGGCGCACACTTTGTCTCGGAAAACATCAACACTCATCGTGATGGTGATGAAGATTTATGGGACTCAGTGTCAGAGAGAATCCGTCGACTTCCAAAATCCGACGGTCTATTTAACCCTATCAACAACATCAATGCCCCTCCTAGTGCACAACCAAGTCGACAAGATGCACTAACAAACAGACCTCTGGATTTGGATCAAGAGGAGTATACAAGGAAAAACGAGACAAATCGTTGGCTCAATAGTCATTTTGGTAGTTCTAGTAGCTCATTAAACTCTGACGCTTCTCCCAGATCCCCTTTGCATTCAACCCCAACCGGGATCCATGTCACTATGACTTCCCGTGGATCTCCACTTCATTCTCCTCCACCACCACCACCGCCGATACCCGGTGGCGGCGGCGGAGGATCCCGTAACTACCATCCTCCTCATAATCAAAGAAGTAGTCCTAGAACACTCCCACCTGGAAAATTACGTAAATCTGACAAAGAGCCCATTGGAAAGAGAATCAGTTTTGGGGATTCTCCATCTAATAATCGTCACAATCATAGTCAAAATAGTGTCCACTTTGTAAGTTGAAAATTTCAAAAAAGGAAACATGCAAAAAAAGATATAACTTGTTTTTTTGTTCGTACTTGCGCTGTGGGCGTTGCGTTATATATTATACATACACGCAACATATTTGGGTGATGATTTTTTTAATCGCGTATAAATAGAAAGTTACAATTATTCAGGAAGTAAAAATAATATTTTAGTGAATTAGGAG
Organism: Zhuqinia jingwanae; assembly: GCA_027744095.1. Lineage (NCBI taxonomy): Eukaryota > Metazoa > Arthropoda > Collembola > Entomobryomorpha > Paronellidae > Zhuqinia > Zhuqinia jingwanae. The sequence goes on from JAHZNC010006412.1 coordinate 6,467, forward strand.
CAGCACAGCGAAAATTATAATTGTGCATCATAAAAAGTTATTTGTTGAAAGAAACAATATCATCCTTCTATATTTATGCCACATTCAATCAAATCCAAACAAAAGAGTAAGTGTGCACAAATCACCATTCAACTAATATGCATTTTGCTTTTGTTCTTACAAGGATCTTCGAAATCGACATCATCAGGACGACTTTATTCGTTCGCTGAACTCACAAATAGGACGAGTATCTGTGACCAAATCTGGTAGCTTGTGGGATGAGGAGCCCACACCAACACCACCTCCACGATCCCGTCGCAGAAACAATTCGCCTGATTTCAGAGCATATGATGGTCAGACTCGCCATATCAACATGAGTAACAACAACAATTTTTCAAGTCGTCACTATGCAAGCGAGTCACCATCTTACTTGCAGGTTATTGAAAGAAAAATCATACAATCCATCATTGTTTTTTTTGTTTCTTTGTTGAAAGCTGAAAAGTTGTACATTTCTGAGGACAGTGTGTAGTAAAAAAGTGTATACGTGAATTTTGTTATTGCGTTGCCATTGTTGATTGTAACGATTGTTATTATTACCATTACTACCATTTTTGCTCTCTTTTTTGGTTTTGCTAGAAAACTGGAGATGTTGGTGAGAGGAAAGCATATGAGCGACGTGAGCAAAGTTTCGGCTACAATGGACCTGTTGCCGGGAGGGATTCTCTGGATAATGGAAATTACGTGACCAAGCATTCCAATCAGTATAGAATGAACGAAAATACAAATCCGTCTCAAAATACTTATTACGAGAACGGGGACGCGGACGTCACAGAGCGGAAAACAGTTGAGCGAAGGGAGCGCGTTTTCTCTTATGACGGTGCATCCCAAAAGCAATTTCATCCAAAGTACATTGTCGGAACTCCTTCCAGCACCATGAATCGTCTGAAAGGGATTGAGCACACTGGAGCTGAGATTGACAATCGCTCACAAACATTGCCCCGAAGACGATTCTACTTTGGTGATGATGAGGGCTCCTTGATGGTTAAGGATGCGAGCAGCAGCAGCAATAATAATAAACGTCCACCAGGGAAATCATTACGTTTTGGTTCTGATGACATTGATGTGTCAATATCAAACAGCTATCAGAATGCAGAGCAAAATCGCAAGTCTAATAGTCTTAGTCGCAGCATGAGCTTTACTCCCAGGTCAATGGGTAACAGCAGACCGGCGCCAGCAGCCTACAACCCACCTCGTTTGACCAACGAAAGCAAATATTCGCCAACATACAAGTCAAATCCCCAGCTTTTGGATACACCTGATTTGTTGGCTCCCAAGTTGCTCCAGAATATGAGCCGAAGCACAAAGGATGTCAATAGCTATGAAAATCATAACAACCATGTCAACAACTACTCTTCCACGAACAACCATCACGTGACAACAACTTCATCGCAAAAGGCAAAGCGTGGAGGACTGTTTGACAGTCTAAAAAAAAACTCGGTAGACTTATTTGACAACATACGCGGTTCAAAGGCAAGCTCACCGTCCCGATCAATGACTCCTACAAATGCCTACTCGCCCTTACGCAATAACGACCGCTCTTTAATTTCTAACCGAGACTTTCGGGGACGCTCCCCACTTTCCGATGACTATCATGAAACATACCGTATGAGTTCCAGCACCCCTGACCAAGACGAGACCAAACCAAAAATCAAAACCGACACGACGTCAAAATTTTCAAGAAAAACCATCCGTGGGGATGATGGCAGGGCAATTGGCAACGTGGAAAGTTCCAAAACAACTACAAGGACCACAAGTAGATACAAAGAAAGTGAAGTGATGTATCCCAACGGAAGGGGCATTCACTCGCCAGTAGGTTATCATCCAGATGGACCATCAGCCGGAACTGTTGTTATTCCCGTACGGGACACTAACAATAACAAAAACCACAACCACTACTGAAAAAACAAAAAGTACCTTATTTTTTGGAAACTAACTGCGTCACAAAATAGATAAAAGAAGAAAAAAACTTTTACTTGTACATACTATACACACATGATAATGAATAATAATTATAATAAAAATAATACGATTAAAACAGCAGTTAATTCTACTTAATACACAAAAAATATTATTGTTGAACGTTGAAAGTTACAATATTGTCAATTACATAATTATGTTTAAGATTTAAAAAAAAATATATCTACATATACTTTAGCTATTAATTAACTAAAATATGTAAAAAATAAATATAAATAAAAGAAACTTGCATAATCATTCAAACTCTATTCACAAATTTTTAGCCAAATTACCTCCTGATAAGCTCACCATATACACATATGCTGCTAAATCGAAATGTCAAACTAACATTATGCAAATTATTACCTATATATGTTTGTTACAGGTTTATTATAATAATTTTTGAGGTAGTTTATAAAAATTTAATAACAACGACAAAACAAATCACTTATATAAATTACACACGTCCTATATGCACGTAAAATATTATGCATATTGTAGCTTGAGATAAGTAACAAAATGCTGTTATCAATTAAGACATCCGTTTAATTGTCTACAATTAATTTTCCAAATGTAATATTGTAATGAATAAATATTTCCATATTCGTGACCCTCTTTAAAGTTTAAAAATTATTTTAATTTTATCATTTTATTTTTCAGCATTGGTTTTTGAACTTTGAACTTTATTGAAAATAAAATATTAAAATAAACTTTTAAGTTAAATAAATTTGTTCCTAACTTTTCTATAATTGTTTTTGTTTTGCTTTTATCTTTTTGTATCTTATCTTCTAGAATTTAATTCAAATTGTTTCTGAAAATTCTCAAATCTTTAGGCTCAAACACAATATTGTAAACACACCATTTGGGATGGATAATGCACAATGTAATGCTAATTAATATAACACTATCTGACGAACAAAATAAAGAATCTTTGAATAAAAATATTGAACATGTGAAATTTTTTTTAAATTAATCTTGCAAAAGTTTTCATTCTGGCTTCTCTGGACGAAAGTTTCATTTTATTTTTGTCATCGGAGGGATTCACAAGTCAGCTTCGGCAGAGCTTTCACTCAGTAGATTCCGTCACTTGTTATTTAAAAAAAAAATGGGGAGCAATAATAACTTAATGGAGATTGACATCATTGCGGAAAAATACACTGAGTTTCACTTGCGGGACAATACCAAATCAGAGGAAAATCCGTTATATGGACTGCCGTCTAGTGTAATGCCGACTAAATCCTTTGGAAATGGATTGGAAGCCCCCAATGAAGGACCAGCCAATATGCATCAAGAGGAGCGTAGCATTGAGAATATGATGAAGAGTTGTCCAATTTTGAGGAAAGAACAACGCTGTCAATTGCGGAGCAACCTTGATTCAGAAGAAAGTCCGCTAAATGGATTACCTTCTGTCGAAAGTTCATCTACATCCCCTGGAGAGAGTACAGATGTATCGTTTTCAGGAGTTTCAAGCAATTCGGAAAGGCCTATCATGTTTGGGGAACCAAGGTGTGGTAAAGGAAAAGAAACAGTGAGCTGTCGTGTTCAAAACTACTTAAACCGACTGGGAGAAATTGGGATTGGAAGAGGAAAGAAAAAGAATCATTTCAGCAGGAGGATAGTAAATGAAATGAAATGTAATGGGAATCGGATTCTTTTGTACAATGATCAAATCAAAATACGAAGCTTGAAATATACTCCAGATGCTCCAAAAATGGACGAAGTGGAGATCTTGAGTACAATGAAGCCGTATCTTCCACTCAAACTGCCTTGTTTATTAAATGGTGGAGGAGTATGCCAAAACATGGAAAACACAGCAAAGGAAGACAATCATGATGAGGCGATGGGGTACACCTCACACACTCATCAAATCAACAAAAGACAAAGGATTGGGGTATCCCTTAATAAAAGATTATCTGCATTTAAAGGGCGAAATTGAAGGTAGGTAGACAAATTTTGGGTTTGGGTGGCTAATAATAATCATATTGAAAATGCTTGTGAATTCTTAGATAATCTGTATTTTATTTTTAGTTTTACAGAACCGGAAACTAGTCTAGTCATTTGATGATGATCGTCAAGACTGGATGAATCAAACCAGTGGCCCCAAGAAACTAAGAGAACAGAGAAGCAGATACATTGGTACATATTCCTAAGTCATAATTCCAACTAATATAAATTAATTATTCTATACTCAAGTTTATTGAAAGTATATACATGCGTGCTTTGTTATAATTTTTTTTAAAGAGAGTGAGGGAAAGGAGAGGGAGGCGAGGAATGGAACGTGATGGAGGAACATAATGAAAAAAAAACATCGGGTTCGTAATTGGGATCCAGCAAACTTATTATGTATGTATGCATAAATATTTATATTAATGAAAAAACAAGCCGACATTTGTATCTTGTAGTAATTAAAATAAATAATTGTATTTGTTTAATTTCAGCCCAAAAATATGATGGAATGAAGGGATTTCAAAAAATTCGGATGATGATCCCGTACCAAAGAATATCAGGTTAAGGAAGTCGCTCGTATACGGGACACTAAAACCAAGCACTAAAGATTAATGGGACCGTGCTTTTGGATGAATCAAAATGAATTGAAGTTTAATCTTGTATAACGACAAATGATTGCTTCCCAGAAACATAATAATATAGAAATTTTTATAATCAAAACATTAGTAGATCATATAAGAAATATAGTACAAACAAACACGATAAATTATTTTTGTTAATTCCATTTTCAAATTTAAAGACGTTGTACTACAAAATTCATAAATAAAAGTTATTAGTTTGCTGAAATCATGTTTCTCCAACAAAATGTAATGTTCTTCATGTTTTAACACTTTCTCCTTTTCATAATGTTTGGTCATCTCTAAGACACGTGGATAGGTGGATCTCGCGTAGCTTAAATAACCGTGTTGTTTGCTTAAAAAAATATATACAATATATATGCTCTCATCTCCCATCATGAAATTTCATTGGTGTTCATCGGAATGATAATACATGCATATGGCATAAATGGAGACCATTTAAATTTCATTATTG
>JAHZNC010006413.1:0-14104 GCA_027744095.1 Zhuqinia jingwanae
TATTGTGCAAGCACACTCACCATAATATGCAATGCATCTCAGCGCATCTCATCTGTCTCATTGTAGCAGTATAATATTATGCTTGGTTGCCATATGGGAACGTTCGCACTCGCCGTTATCAAAATCACTTGATAAATTTCGTGTGCTCTGATTATGTAAAGTTTATGGCCATTTATGGCATGCATAAGTGACAACTAACAGATACGTCAAAAAATGTATTGGGCTTTGTGATAACGTAATTTGTGAATGACCCCTGACATTTCATCATCACTCACCGGGCAACACTTCTTATATAATAGATATATGGAGTAACCGCAGAGTACACATTATTATCTTTTCATGTTGCGTTGTGTAACGGATCGAAGTTTGTATGTATCAACAATATTTTGAGTTACAAAAATCCAAAAAACCTGAGGTGCACTCCTGTTTATTGACGATGATTGTTATTATAGATATTTGATGTGGAATGGAACCACCTACTCAAGTCAACTCAAATATAGCCAACCGTATATTTAGCGGAATGAAGTACACACACATGGATGGATACACAACGCAATTATTTCCGTTTCCTGGGTCCACGTCACTCATGTGTACAAGGTACAATGTGAGTAAGTACGCGAGGCTATATAAATATATGCGTGTGTACCTTTCCACCAAAAAAATAATATATAAATATCAACGCAGCAACGTCCATGACGGTGACCACAAATTGAAATTTTTTTTTGAGAGCTAGATTGTGCATTGATTTGATTCAATAAATAAACAGTCACATTCATATGTGTGTAACGTGTGTACACATTCAAGTGCCCCTGACACAATAACGACCATAACAAAAGGTAATATAATATATAATACAGTGACTTTACATATTATTGGGAAATGTAATCATATGAAAATTTTATAGCAACATTATTATATTGTGTCGTGTTACGGTAAGATGATTTAAAAAGAGAGAAAGATTTAATCATTATGCTTAAATTGAAGTTCAAAATGTTGGAGGATTTATACATACTTTTGTCCAATAAATGTAAAGACAATATACGATGACATGCCATATTTAAAAAAACCAAACTACTTTTTCATGTCGACGAGAAATTTATAGATGGAGGCTATAAAATAGAGAAAACGAGGAATAAATAAATAAGTAAAAAGAGAAGCGGTATTTTCAGGATTTTTTTATAGCATCACCCCAAAACCTAAGGAACCAGAACAACACTTCTCGCTCTCTCTCTCTCAAAGTTTTTGGAAAGACGACAAGCTTGGAGATGAACAAGTTTAGTACACATTTCCAAGATGCCCAGGGGAATTAAAAGAATAAGCATGGAAGAGAGAGAAAAAAAGGTGAAGGTGTGCTATGTTCATTGTGTGGTAGTATATGAGGTAGTATCATCACTGCTCCTTTTAAAAGTACTAAAAAAGTGTACTTCATAAATTTCTGATGACTTGACGATACTGATGATGCTATATTTTTTAAACATAAAAAGAAAAAATACCTTTATTTTTTTTGCTACAGGAATAAACAAAACATCGTGTCATTTTTGTCTGGGTGTCCCACCAAGCCTAAATCTATCCACCAGCAGCTGTGCTAGTCCAAAAACCCATAAATACATAAACAGTGCATCATTTAATATTGCATGAAATCCTTAGCAACCAGTCAAGTCATGTCCATCAGTCTGTCTCTAGTCTATTCTCTCGCCTGAAAAGTAATTTGTGTTATGTGTAGTAGTACCATTGTTGTCCGGTTTGCGTAGGGAAAAAAATGATGGCCATGTAAATAAAAATTCCACACACTTTTTTTTGTGCAAAGCAAGAAATACAAAAATTCAAATGTATACGCGACGACGACGAAAGACGTTTGATGATTATGTGCCTTAATATTATATTTTGTGGGCATGCCCATACATAGGTATTTATACAATAATAACATGTTTTTTTATACATGAGAAACTTGAAAAGGGGGAAAGCAGCGTTATAGATAGTGTCATTATTGTTAAGGTCTACGTCGTAGACCTTATTGTGATTCTGTATTTTGTCTGGCCCGGCCGTCCAGTTGTATACACGTTATGACTGAGAACAGTTGGGAATATTTATTTTTTGGCAATCCATAGATTCCGGTATAAATCTTGGTTGAGTTTGTTAGCCAGGCGCACCTACCCGAACGTTATCCTATGGCAACATGGCAAGTGACAAATCATTCGAAAGCTCTTGACAAGAAGACAGTGTCGAAAAATCTGGTGTCACGTTGCCCCTGAAAACACATCTCAATCTCGGATTGTCGACGAAATCGACAAAAAAAACCGGCGACAAAGCGCTCTCCTAAACACAAATGCGTACCAATTCTTACCAAACTTGATGCACATATACACTAATAGCATGAGACCAACTAATTGCGATATTGATTACTTTACTCTTAAGTAATTTATTATTTTGTTATTTTAGTAGACCTTCGTAAAATTTTACGCCGTTTTAATGCAACAATACTGTCTACTATGCTTCTCACACCAGGAAAAGGTACTCGTCACGTGACGTGGCGCCTTTTGAAGAAGAAGTTAAGTTAAGAAATCCTTGGGGTGTTGCAAAAATAATGTTGTAGTCGTTTATACATAAATCGATCATCTAATGCTGTAGCTGATGATACACAGTCTAGTACCAAGTTATATACGTCGATATAATAATAGGTATGTCTTTTGTTTTTATCCCTCTCGGGAAAACTTTTTTTTGTCTTTGTACTGGACTGACAATAAAATAAACAATTCCCAGTGTGTTAGCTTAATCAATTTTGCTTTTTTTCCTGGGGTATAAAGAAGAATTCAAACACAACAAAGAAAAAAATAGTTGTGTGACTTGGCTCTTCTTCTTCTTCTTCTTCTTTTGGAAGCTAAAAAGGAAATGATGAGTAATGCAAGGCAAAAAAGTGTGAATGAACAGGCGCACAGAGGTGGGTTTTATATGAACCACATCGACGAAAGAAATGAACAAAGTGTATTTAAGCATTTGCATACTTAAATATATATATATGGAAGAAGAATAAAAAGGGAAACGATGATGATGGCGATAATATCGGCACGAGGAGGACGCCGAGGACATCACATTTATTATTATTTATTTTTTGATCCACACTCTTCAACTTCTCAAAAATACTCTCTTTTTTCTCTCATTTACCAGCTGTTTTCAGAATATGGTATAGTATGTCCAACCCAGTCAGAGCCAGACACATTTTTCCCCGAAAAAGGAGGAAAAAAATGCGCATTTTGACAGATAGACAGTGTAGTATTTATTCATCTTGAGCTTCTCAACTCTGCTAATGATGGCTTAAATAAATAGTATTACTGTATGCAGTTAGCATACATATTATTATTATTATTATTACTTATGGTTCTTGTGTTTAAATATTCCTCAAATGCCCAACACCCGACATGTTTCTTTTTTTGGGGCAAAAAAGTGGGGGAAAATTGGATACCTGTAATTATGGTACAGAAATGTAGAAAAAAGATGATTATATACACTTGATGGCAACATAACACAAGAGCAGGGACAAACGTTTCCATCTTAATTACAGCTAGTATTCGCGCTAGTAAGGTAAGCGTCAGCGTCAGGCTTATCAAAATGGCTTATCCAAATTACTTCAAATAGGTATATAAGCAAGCATTAAGTATGTAAGCCAAGAAACCTTTTGAGTTTTTATCCTCGGGGATGAACCCCACGGGGGAGGAGGAACTTTCATTTTATTTTTATTCAAAAAATATTTTGAGTATAGATATGGCATGCGACACATCATTCGAAAGCTCTCATTGAGCAACAAAGGATACATGTCTTTTCTCCAGCGTCAACAAGGGAGAGAGGGGAACACATTGTCCATCATATATTTATATGTATGTAGAATAACAATGTATAATGTGACATCATTCTATCTAAAGCTATCAACAAGCTCAAAGTTATGTACGTTGTGTTTACACTGTAACAAATTTTACAGGTCTTACAGCTTTATTATCCACTTTCAATCCAATGAACTTTTCCTACTTATTTGAAATCCAGCATTTTTACAACGTGCATGTAGGTGTGTACGTATTAAATGCTATAAATAATATACAATCAATCTACTCAATAATATAAACTTATACAATTTGTATAAACGGGAGCCGTACTTGTTATTATTATTATTATTATTGTCATTATACCTAACTTGCTATTTATTTAAGAGAGCTACTGGAGTAGTCCCTTTGAGCTGCCACATTTAATTCCAGCCTCTACAAATCTACACACACAAACACAAACACTTAAAACACTACTCACTCACGACCATGAATGTTGGGGAAATTGTAGGTAAGAAAATTGGCAGGAGAGCAATCCACGGCCTTTAAAAAAAGAAGGTACCATCGTCGTCCTCTCTTTTCCCAGCGTATTTACACCTTTTATTCCACGAAGAATAAGAACACGCAACGAGCCATGACCAGTATACCTTTTACCAACAAAAATATATATAGGTATACACACCCATGAATTTGAACCACAAGTAACAGAGCTAGATACACAGACAGTTCTCTGCATAAAGTGGAATATAATATTGACGATTGTCGGTGGTGATGGTGAGTGAGTAATTTTTATTATACATGTCAAGCAAAGTCAAGTCAAGTCACGGGACAAGGGAAAAAAATTCATATCTAGCATACAAGTCTTCAGTAGCAGCAACGGCAGCAAGCATGTGCCCATGACCATATTCCATGTCGGCATTTTCCAATTGATATTTGCCTGTTATTATTAAGGACCTATAGAGCTACTTCTTAAACTTGCTATGTTTATCTGTTGCATGTATGTTTTTATTTATTTGTTCGCTTCTCAACATAAATGTGGTAGGCATTTAGGTATCTACCAACTTAACTTATCGTACGTTGTATGTATGCACGAAAACGTTTTTGCAATTACAATATGAATGACAAAGTGAAATACTTTATCCACCTTAGATTTTCCTTGAAATCCATTGACGAGTTGTATACATGAAAAAAAAATGTGTTAGTTCAAATTAAAAAAACCATCCAACAATCAGGAGGTCCGTTCATTATAACTTTGCTAGGGTTTCTGTCACTTATTATTAACAGCTGAACTGAACTTTTTCGCTATCCATAAGGTTATTATTATTTTTTTGTTTTTATGCGTACTCCTTTTTACCTTGGTCACATCACCACCGCTTTGCATTTTCGGTAGCTTTTAGCTTAAGACTTTATTAATACACTTAGGTATTATATATGCTACATATATTATCTCTCTCTCTCTCTCTTTCGGTTTTATTGACTGATTTACTTCTAGTCACCGTCGCTCACAACTAACTCACACTCTTTTGCTGTATTAGCGCCATGTATAAGACTTGACCACATTCGCATGGTCAATAAAATATATATTGTAGTGAATGGAAAGTGAAGAATACCCATTATTCACGTGTGCATGTTAGAGTTCATCATCCCGTTCATTTTCATGTGGGGAGATATATATATATAAATATATATACATAGAGAGAGAGAGAGCCAAAAGTATTTTACTTTTTAATAAGACAGTTATATACCGCAAGCATTGGCAGGAGGAGGAGGAAGCCGGGGAGGGAAAAAACGTGGAGAGGGCTCTACTATCTCTCTCTCTCTCTCTCTCTCTCTCTCTCTCTCTTTCTTTCTCTATTTTTTATTTTTCTATTTTAATAAACACACACTTGTTCCGGAGAAAGAGAGAAAACTTTTTTTTGTTATGTTGTTGATGCAGTAGTACTTTGTGTGTGTGTGTGTGCAGGCAGAAGAGCACCCTCCATTATGCAATACATAATTTAAGGGATATGTGTTAGTTTTGTTATACGCTACTATTGATTCTATTAATGTTACTTTTGTTTGCTACCTCATATTTTACGCTACCACCACCACCGCCACTACCGCGACCGTTTGCTGCTAAAGTGTAAGTAAAACAGAGAAAAAGGGCGAAGAAGCTTTATAACGAGTAAGAGGGAAGTGCCATAGCGCGTAAAATAATTGATTTGTGTTTTGTAAAAAACAAACACACAATGCTATGTAATGATAAGTATATATTTTTACAACTTTTACTTTGTGCACAAAAAAAAATGTACGAAAAGGTGCCGATGATATTTTATTTGCTGATATGGGTAAACCGTGAAATACATTTAGGTTTTAGATTTTTCTATTTGTTTTTTTTTGGTCGGAAAGTATATCATTCGAACCAATACAACAGAAAGTAAAAAGTTTACAATGAAATAGATTCCCATTATGTGGCATGTGCCTAAGAAGATGACGATGATAAACCTGTAGTATTCATTGGTTTATTTGTAAACATCCGGGGAAAATTAGTGACGAATTTTAAAGTATTTACTATACGTCAATTGCATTGTGATAAGACCATATGTTTTTGTGATGTGCTTTTCTTCATCTTTTGGAATATTCCTTTGCATCTTCTCATCAGCCAGATCAACTATAAAATAAACTTGATAACATTCCCTTTGCCTCTTTGTCTCAATTTTTCTCAATGCATACTTGCTATACTACTAATAATATTGTTCTTCTTTCTCTTTGCTGCTGCTGCCTACTACATAACAACTCATACTAAATATATGTAGAGAGTAAATTCACACAGGATGATGATATATGTGTGTATGATAAAAATATTAACATCATCATCATCGACATATTTCATTTCATGTATGTGTGTGGCTCCGCTTTGTTGTTTGTGTATCATATGGAACATAGAGGAGCAGCAGGGAAAAGATCAAAGTATTCTTGTTTTGATGGCGACTGGATAGAAGATAGAATAGCTGATGATGATGTGACCATGTGATGATGAGAGTTATCTGACTACCACCACCATGCATGCATCTCATGTGGCGTACCGAAATTGGACAGCAGTGTACAATGCGTAACAAAATGATGAAGATTATAATGTAACAATTATAATGACTTTCTCAGTCAAGTAAACTTAGTCATCAGCATCATCATCATCATCATGATGATCATATTTTGTGCCATCCTATTTATTTATAGGTGGATGGATGGATAACCGCAGAGAAATCCCCACAATTGCAATTTGCAACCACCATTCATCAAAAGAAATAGAGCAACAGCAAGCTTTTGTGTGTGTGTGTGTGTGTGTGTGATTTTATATATTTGGTCAGGATTACCTCTAAACTGTATATAAACTCTCTCGACAGATAACACCGAAACTCGGAACATTCCTATGCACCAAACCAAATCAGCCAACTACTGATCTGTGTGTGTGCTCTGATTGCGAGACAAGATGAGATAAAAAGAAAAAGAGTAGAGGAAAAACGGGAATGATGAAGAGAATGGGGTGAACGAGTGTTCCGTTTGACGTGTTCTATTATATATTGACAGGAGCACTTTCTCCCTTGTACCGCAACAGCAGCAGTCACTAACAAGACAAGCTGCTGAATTTCCCCAAAAAAAATATAAGAGAAGAAAAAAGAGGACATCACGTTCTAATTTTTTGAAGCACAATAATAATAAGAGGAAGAAGAAATCTTGACAGAGCGAGCTATGAAAAAAACAATAAGCACTTTAGAAAAAGACAAGGAAGTGGAGAGCAGAGAATGGCAAATAGATGATATGATGATTTGGCTTGGCCGTGCTTCTCTGTCAAGAGATCTACTTTTCTAGTCTTGTACCGTTTTACCCCATGAAATTATACAGGACAACAGATGCATGATATATACGTATATGGGCATACCAGTTTATTATTATGCATATAATATTATGCTCTCGTACACAGTAGTCATAAATGAAAATAAAATGTGGTGAGTGACCATGGAGATATGGAGATTGTGTGAAATTTGTAGAAAAGTAAAGATTGTTCCGACTTGACTTACCATGCAGAAGTATTGAGAGGGCTGTGTAATTCCACAAGTATACAGATGAGTTGTTGTAGAAGTGTATAAGGTGGTGGTAACAAGGGAAGAATTTTTGAGAGGAAGAAGAAACCTTTTTGTCCTTAAAGATTTTGATGACGACGACGAAACACTTTTGAAGCAATGGCTATGATTGCGACTAAGATGACTGTTGTTGATAATGGGAATGCCACTAAATCTGTTGTTGCTGCTACTACTACTTCTTCTGCATCTGCTGCTGCTGCTGAGAATAATGATGAAATATGTGGGAAGATTTTTGGTAGGAAGATAAGCTGGAACTGTTTGAATTGATGTAGCTGCTGCTGTTGATTATTATGCCGGTGGCGGTGGTGGTGCTGATTTGAAAAGTTGCACATTTCCCTGCTATTTTCCTATTTTTTGTAAGAAAAATGTACTGAAATGTGTTGAGATGGATGGATAATGATGATGATGAGTTCGATGATGGGGGGTGGTTTTGCTTCTAAAAAGCTTCCCTTCTTCAACGTTCCTTGTCAAATATATTATGCTTCTGCATTGCAGCAGACTGTCATTTTTTCGGGGCATCATACACTGTCTTTCCAAATTTGCGTAAACAACTGAAAACTTTATGGTGTTCACACATGTTTTATTTGAAAACCCTGTGTATGTATTTTAGTCTTATGCAAGATAAGTGATAATGATGATATAGATCCGATGGTATCTTGTTTAAAAAATCGCAAGAAAAAACCAGTAGTACACACCAGCAACAATAACAAATTAAATTAACTTACCTATCTAATAACTATTTAAGGATATGAGTTTGTTTGCTGCTGGATCTCCAGCATACTTTCAGTCTGTCTGTCTGCTGAAAACCAGAAAACTGAACGACTTGAAAAATATTGATCGCCGGGACAACCACGCCAACAAGGCAACGACATTGTCAGTTTAGTTACTTTTTAAACAGAAGAATATATACGGCGTGATTTTTTTAGCACATTTGCATTCCTCTTTAAAAAAACACACAAACCTCACCAGAAAAAGTTGCAATCCACCAAATCGATTATCCTTGATTTGCTGAGAGGCAGTGAAGTGCAAAAAAATAAAATAATTTTCAAGCGATAAAAAAAATTCCAGTGATGATGATGATGATGATGATGATGATGATTTTATTGAGTGGTTAGAGAGAAAAAATCTTTGGCATTTAAACGATTGTCTTCCAGCGTGTCGTTTGTTTTGAACACTTTTTTACTCAAGTAGATGGTCAAATTGTGGGATGGAAATAGCAGGGCTTAAGTTTTTTTTAGATTCTGAAAAAATAATGCATATCTAATAAACCTTTGACCGAATAGTTTAATTTTGTTTAAATGACAACAGAAGATATGAAACACAATAACAAAAAAACAATAAGAATCTATAGGAAGAAGGAAAGGAGACGTTTTTGTCAAGAAAATAGGTTTTATGATAAGCATAAGTGGTGGTATGTTTTAATTTTAATCGACAAAAGATTTTGATTTTGGATAAAGGATGATGATGGGGTAAATCGGAGATGCTACAAGGTAGTTTACTTTCTAATTCACTGCACCAGCAGCAACAGACAATCCTGACCAACTAGCAACCACTACTGACTCTCTCCCATTACTGAACGAGATTCTGGACAGATAAATGGATAGATTGGCTGATAAACTGGATAGCTTTTTAGTAGTTCAGTCTAGGAGACTCACTTTTACTTTTTAATCAAAATGCACAGAGAATAATAATAAAAATCCTACTATATTTTTTATAGATATTATTGGTTCTTAAAACGGACAGGGGCCTCAGCGAACCCGTAATTGGTATTGTGCCATATCTAACTATGTTGATTGGTTTGTATGTGCTGCGGTTCACCCAAGCTAATTCTGGTAGAAAATCAGTTTATATCAATGAAAAAGCATAACAAATGTTTGATTCTAATTCTTTATGTAAAAAAATATATATTCTTTAAAATATTCACAATCAAATATATCCTTTTTGAAAGTTTTTATTCCCAGGTGGTGATTTGGGTTGCTAATGATGCTCCTCTCATTCCTTCTTTATCTCGTTCTGTGTCTATCTCAAAACTCTTTTTTTGTTCATTTTTTACAACAAAAAATTCTTAGAAAAAATCAAAAAAGTTCGTTCACTCCGTCTCTTTTTCCTACTAATTTCCTATGGGAACATCCAAATTCGAACACCAAATTTCTAGTTTGTTAGCCCACCATATTTTTTTTATTTATTCAAAAAATAAGATTTCGAGCTAGCTAGAAATGTGAAATTAGCATGACTTAACGAGCAATATCTACTTAAAATACTGTTTTATGGCTAATTTGTCAAGTCTTAAAAGTGGTTCCCAACATAAGTGTGTTCGGGGGTATCCCAAAGGAATTCCCCAAAGAGCATGCTTGGATGGTCGTGGTGGATGATATGTAAGCAGCAGCAGGAAAAATTTACGGTTTGGAAAAAACCTAATAATATGATTAATTTGTTGAGGAAAAATGCTAAGCTTCAAACTTGCCTGCCTTTTTTTGTTACTACTATAGATCAAAAATGTTCAATTTCCTCTAAAAAAAATTGAATAAAAAACACTAACAAGGCTATTTTTAAACGTTTTTTTTTTGTCTTTTGGTGATTTGACTTGATTTTTTTCCCTACGACAAAGACACTTGTCAGTAAAAAAATGTATATATTTCAGGTAAGTAATCTGATATAATCTGTTTAAGTAGGTATGCGCGATGAATGATGATGATGATTATGGATATATGTGAGGGTAATACTAGGGATTTCTTTTAACTCCTTACTTTTTTTTTCTTCCTTTCTATATCTGGATTGTTTTGGCCCCCATGGCAAAATTATGAAATGAAAAAAATAAGGGAGGATGATACTTTATTTTGTTTGATATGCGATAATATCACGTACTCTACTCTGCTGATTGAGATTTTTTTGGTGATGGTGCTAGTAGAGGTGATGTAAGATGGATAAAATCTATATAATGTAATAATACTCGTAATAGTAATAATAATAATAATAATACTGCTTTTGTGCCTTTCTTTTTGACGTGGAGAAAACCACTAGAGACGAACAAGGTGTTTGTGTGAGTGGAGAGACAGTTGAGATAAGGTTTCTTGTTGTGCCACTGACTGTCCGATGAAAACTGAGCTCACTTTGTGAAATCATCGCACTCTAAAAGTAAGTAAGCACACATAAGGAAAGCAATGGTGGAATTGAAGAAACGACGACGGAGGAAAACTTTAGTTGCTCAGTTTTTTTATGCTCCGTGTGTGTGTGGAGCAAAAGGCATTGTGTGCTATGTTCTTCTTCTCTGTCCTTTTTTTGCCTACCTTACTACCTACCTTTACTGAAAGCAGAATAGAATACTTCTGGCATACTATACATATAATATAGCAAGTGTACCGTGTGGGGTTCTCTTCTCAATTTCCCTTTTCATGCGCACCAACCGTACAGTTGTACATGGCTACATTTCCAATGCCAATGTGACTCTGGCACAGTGAAAGCGGCCTCCAGTTTTCTCCTTCATTTTTCACGTACAACTTTCTGTCTCTTTGTTCTGCTGCTTTGCTTTCTCTCTCGCTCGCTCTCTTTCTCTCTCTCTCTCTCTCTCGCTCTCTATCTATTTATCTATCTACATTTTGTCCATTGTGATGCACTTACATGTCCTCCTTTCTTCTTTTCAATTCTCTGCTGGTTTTTTAAGATGAGCAGAGAGCAGCAAGCATGGGTTAAGTCAGAAGAGTTAGAGTCACCTAGAACATTTTTCCGGATCAGATGGATCTACCGATTTGGAGGAAATTCGGGGAGAAGAGAGAAAAATGTAAGAAATCAAGTCAAGCAAAGAAAGGTAAGTAGTAGTAAAAAGTTATGAGTTACTATGATATACAGCAGTTTTTTTTTAGGCTGGTATAATATCAAATCAGTTCCAAATTAAACCAGAACAGGACAGAAATAGAAATGAGCATCCTTATTATGTGATTAAATAAGAATGATATATAATAATAATGGTGTAGTATTACTGGCTATAAAGTAGTTTTAGTAGTAGCAGTAGTATTTTTCTCCCCAAAAAAATAGGACTTGCTGGTTTGAACTTGTCTTTTTTAAGTGTTTTTGTTGAGTTTTCCCACGGATTCAGTAAGCAGCTGGCCAGACGATTGTAATAATAAGTAAAGAGGAAACCATTTTTTTTTTTAAAGACGAACACATATGTATTTACCATGCTAGATATCATAGAATATAGAATACAAGTGAGTTTTTTCACATGCTACACAACATATAAACAGCGCACATTAAAAAATAAATACTAAAAAGTGACCTATTTCATACACACACAGAGAGCAAGTACCATTAAAACGTTATTTTGAAATCATCGAAGGTAAATGGGTACATACGTGATATAAAAATAAATCAGAAAAAATAATAATAGTGTATTTGTTGGTAGATATGCATGCATGAGTATGAGTATGATGTGTTATGTACCTAATAAAAATATCTTGTACGAAATTTTATGGGTGTATGTTTGCGTTGCATAAGTTGAATGCAAGCAAAAAGTAAAACATGTAAATTATGTTGAGGCATGTCTATAACAGAGAGATTGATTTGAATTTGAGTCTTTTCCTTTTTTTAGTCCATATTATTATTGGTAGGGATTCGGGGTATAGGGATTACCTGTAATTTTAAATTGCAAACAAGCACATAATATATTTACTATGCAAATGTTGAAATATCCTTATTACAAGTGACAAAGAAAATCGATGAGGAAAAATTGAAGAGCTAGGTGTGTGGCGTAAATGTCCGCAAGCTTTTCTATTTTTAATATATACAATATTATAATAAAAGCAAATCGCGAACAGAATGTTCACGGGTTCTGAACGAAGAGTTAGGTTGGGGAAAAAAATTTTTCCTTTTAATGCATTAAGTTAGGTTACAGAAAACACCCATGAACTACAATAACTAATTAATCCTAATTAACAAGTTAATTAGCTAATTAGCAAAACATTAGCATAAAAAAAATTTTAATCTCGAACTCGATGTAATTTGATGTACTAATTTCGAACATGATATTTTTTTGCAAATCACTACCAGCACTAATTAGCATACATTGGCTTATGTGCATACAAAAATTATTTCCCGAGCGTCCTCCGAATGAGGGCGCTCGGACCGTAGTAATATACAAATTGCATCAAATTTGCACAAAAATTTTTATTGCGGAAATCGATAAAGCATCTCAAGTTTGGGCAAGCGCTCTCGCGTGTTTCGACTAATTAAGCTTAATTAGCATACTAATTGGCTAATGTGCATAAAATTTGCTCTAATTTTTTTGGAAATCTTTTGTATCTTGCAAATTTTATTATGGTAATGTAATTGGATACGGTAAATACGAATATAATAATGACATTCTTTTGAATTAATTGCAAATGATATACTTAACTAATTAGGGGATATGGTCTAAATGTTATAGTTAACTATACATAAACTTACCCTGTTTACGCAAACCGGCCACGGCTCTAGTTTAATTGCAATTAACTTGATCAATCATGTAATACTGGCCGCCAATTCACAAATAAATTTAAATATTTTAGTTTAAGCGGAAAACTTAAGTAAACATTAAGCCCATGTTTAAGTCCTATTCACACAGCATTTTCCGGCTTAGATTAATTTTTGTTTGGCTAAACCTAAACACATGAGCTAAGCGCATGCTTAGCATGGGTTTAGCCCATCATCAATAACACAGTAGCAGAGAAGACTTTCTTCTCACAATTTACCATCATTATCAACATCAACAATAGTAACAGATGAGACTCGGCTCTCTCCACCATTTATCAACATTTTCAAAAAGTACCAGCGAGAACGTGCCTCCACACCATTTACCGTCATTATCAACAACAACAATAGTACCAATGTAGACTTCATCCTCACCAACTATAATAATTATTATCAACAACAATAGTAGTAGATGCGATTTCCAAAAATTAATGTGATACGACGATGAAAATGCTTTGTTCCAGTATGGGAAGAAGTCGACAGCTAACGAGAGCAAAATACAGCCGGAAACCCAAATCAAAAACCTGTAAGGATGCCTTGGTGAAATCAGAGCGGAGATACAAACGAAGATTGTTGTGCAATTGATGATGAGCAGTTAATGTGTAAGCCAGAGATCACCAAATAATTCGTGGTATTGACTTGCAAATTGCAGGCGTACTCACTAATAGT
>JAHZNC010006414.1:0-13382 GCA_027744095.1 Zhuqinia jingwanae
CCATCTTCATTATTCGGCTAAATTAGTCTCAAAGTATGTTATAGTTGCTCGTGCAACATGTAAAGATAGAAATAAAAGTGAGGCGAGATAACAGTTAAATGACCGGTCTATTAAAAGTTAAAGTCATGTCATAATATAATAACCAAAAAAATAAAAGTTTCATATTTTATGTATGTATCTTCACTAACGTCTTCATTTAATTAGATGTTAATAAATAAGCAATAAGGATATATAGCGCATGACCTATGTAATGAAATATAATGTATATATGATGAATAACGTAGGTACTCCAACCGTCACACAGTTCGTGTCCGCATCACTTTTATTTTACGAGTGGGTGGAAACCAGGCAGCCAGGAAGTTTTTCAAAAAAAAAAAAATCAAGATCAAAAAGAATTGGCAAGCATTTCAATAGTACTCTAGCAATATATAAAAGCGTTTGAAATTATTGGCAGGTACAGTTTTACATTGAAAAAATGTTTTGCATTTTTTTTATAAACACTTGATAAAAAAACCAAGTAGAGCTCTTTCCCACCCGTTGCTTCATGCTCTAGCTTTACGCTCCCAATCCCGGGCCCACCGACTGAAAAATAAAAATAAAATCTGTTAAAAAAAGAAGTTGAATGAGGCAGACAACAAAAAACGTCATATCGTAAAAAACTGCTATTTTCACGAAAAAAAAGAAGATATTTATTTGTTCAGCATTTCAAGGATACATTTAATAATATTAATGACATGAGTATGTACACGTACCTAAATAGATAATATGACCTTTAACAGTAAAAGTTATTTGAAATATTTTAAATAGAATTATAGTTTAATGATTCATTGTAATAATTATTGAATTTTACACGATAGGAGTTGAAAGATAATGAAATTTTTTAAAATTAAAACTATAAAAGTATTATATAGGTCTACTGAGAGGAAAACCTGAGACATTTAGAAATTTATTGTGGAGATAGATCATGAATTTAAAGACCTTGGTTTGGCACTATATATATCTATTAAATTATAGTTTATATCCATTTATCATTAATATGCTATCGATTTAATTTTATATTATTTACAATATTATAATAATACTTTTTCTCATGATGGTTTTGATTGGAATTAAAAGTAGAACACTAAATGTAGTAAACACTTTTTTTCTTAACTTTTTTTTAGAATTTTATTCAAAATATTCACGGAATGCAAAAGTTGCGATATAATTTTTTTTTTTTAACTTGTATTCCAGTTTTTCTCTCACTCTTTTGTACACAGCTCGCAGGAAGAAACTTTGTTTTGTACCATATACACACCTGCTGCGCTCCACCAACATTCCTTTTTTTTCTCCTCATACATCCAGAATTTTGAATTAGAGTAAAGGTAAATAAATCACTTTTTGCACAGATTTCTTCGTACCAGAGTGCATAGTGCATATCTTTCGCGAAAATCTACTCTGTGTATACAATTTACTTTGTTTACACAACTTGTTTCGTAGTATGTTGGTAATAGTAAGCTGATTTTAAATTTTACTATATATTTACTATTATTAACTTTTCTAGTTATTTTTTTATAACTATTACATAGACAAAAAGAGTGGAAGAAATTGCCAACATTATTATTATTATTATTATTATTCTCGAGTATACCAAATTGATAAACAAAAATGGCTTACAATTAGATGAGGATGCTCACACATTTAAAGCGCTTTTACACTACACACGTTGAGACATATGAATGGAGAAAGTAAAAAATATATTTTATATTATGCACCAGTGTAGCAAAAAAACATTGAAAGTTTTGAAAATACTTGTAATGCCTATTAATTAGGTAATAATGCAGAGAAGCGGTAAGTTCTCCAGTCTAAAACCCACAGAATCTATGCTAAGTTATTTAACTATTTTTGTTTTAAATTAAAAATACTTTTTAGTTGGCACCGTTCACTTCTTCTGTTGAATACTTTTCAAAATCTAAAATAGAAAATAAATGACCCACAAAATGGTCATATATAAATGTTTTTTTTTTAATTCATTTAATTTACATAATTAAAATTACTCATAATAGACATATAGATTATTTTTTAAATATACATAGAAGAAATAATTTCAGTCCGCTTTACATAAAAACTATATATTCATTTACGTTATTAGTGTAGCTAAAACAAACAAAAAACTCTTCTTCATCATGAATCATGTGATACATGCAGAGCTCACTTGGGGCATTTTGAGACCTAACTAAATAGGTAATTATAGATCCACGAGTCAGTTTTGTACGTTCGATGACACTGCATTAAAATGATGCACCCACAGGAAAACTTGTTACTACTACACGGTAGTAGTTTTAAACTTTTTATTATATCAGAAACATAAATACTGTGAATTCTGGGCTTATCTCAGGCTATATAGGCAGTGTGTGGGAAGATGTATGTAATGGCCAGCCGCGCAAAAAGTTTTATAGATGTTATAATTCGGTTAAGAGTACAAACGACGAGGCTCCTCAAATAAATCAACTTCGTTTATAGCTTTTTTTACGCACACTTCTCAAGTGATGTAGGTTATGTACTTTTGGTGGAGGGGATGTTTTTGTATAAAATTCAAAACACATATATAATATTACGCACTAAACTATATACCTACATAGCTACATATACGTAGTACTAGACTAACAAAACTAATATTCTTCTTCTTTCTAAAGACAACACAAAAGTTTATATCTACCTATTATAAACGTATATATTTTTAGCTTACGTGTACGTGTGTGGTATATAGTAAAGGATGAATTAAATTGACATCAATTTATTTTTGCTTGTGAATGCTTTTTTTTATGTAGTTCAAACAACATCCGACTTTGTTTCGGGCTGAACTTGCTCCCCATTCCTTGCGTGATGATTCGAGAGGACAGCAATGGGTATTTTCTTACCACCCAACCCAATTTTCCCTCTATCCATGCCACGATCATTTTTTTGCCGTTGCGGGATTGGCATTTCCTTCTCATCACCAATGCTTTCCTCGTCAGATGCCCGCCTCAATCCAAACCCAAGAGATACCTGGAGGAAGGAATCGTTAAAGATACATACAATATAATATACAACATATACAATTTCCACTAAATACAAACATTCGCTAAGCTACGTTTACAAGATTTTAATTCTACGCTTGGCTCTTCAAAGAGATAGATATGTTTGGTAGTTGTGGTTGAAGACTTACAGATAAATCATAAGATAAAACGCGTAGCATTGAATACTAATCTCTTTTTTGGTGGAAATAATGATCGGTATTTTCTAAAGCTAACAAAAAACTTGGAAATTCTTTTTACAAAATACACAACTCCCTGTGGTTAAGTGGATAATCAAATTCGAAAATGGAAATTGCCATCCATGTACCGATGTAACATATCATCAAGCTTAATTTTAGACATTTCTCTTGTTTATCCACAGACAAATAAAAAATTCCACCCCAGTATTTTACTAATGGCTAGCTTGCAAAAAAAACTAGCATTATAATCAATTCCAATAATTTTAAACAACAAATTGAATACGAGCTCTGGTCGTTTCTCTACCGAATTGACGGAATTGACGATAACTAACCAACTCAATTATTTAGTCAATCAACTAGTGAATTTCCAAGAGAAGTTAAAATATGTGTAGGGATTACACATCGTACAATTTTAGCTGCTGGTTGGTTAAACAACTAAAAATCAATGCATACTGTAGAAAAAAACAATAAAGTGCGGATGAGGAGTGATGACGAAGCTGGATCACATCAAATTGTACATTAAAGCCATTTCAATGTTTTGTGTGGGAAATCAAGAGAGATTGGCTCATGAATACGATCAACTTTTAGGCATGTTTGCCTTGTTACCCCATTTTCATCATTTTGCAAAAGTCTAAAGTCCCTTTTCCCTTACTAGTACATTTTTGAAAAATTCCTATAAAATAACAATTGGAAATATTAGATGGAAACATTTTTGTGGGAAACATGCAACTTTCATGTATGCATCTTTTATGCAGTACGGTAATTGGAAATTGCCTATCATCTATATTTTCTAACATCAATAACATGAATAAAATGTGAATCACATGAAAGAAACAGGAACGCAGTTCCTAGAAGTCTATGTACTACAAAATCTTAACCCAAATTTCACTGCAAAAATGCACGTATGTATGTGTGTGTGTGTGTGTCTACTGAGCTTTATTGCAAAATAAAAGGAATCTTTATTGCTCAAAGAAATATTACGATATTATATTAAATTCGTCTGGATTTCTAAGCTTTAAACGCCCATTTGCACTAACAAATTGCAATTTCTCCATTTTGCTATCAACCGACATCTCCACATAATGCACATTCACTTTAGTATTTTATGTAATTTCACACAAGGTTGGTTATAAAACCTAGAAAACAAGTGAAAATGCATACATACTTTTGCATCATGGTACATATATATATATATTTGGATTTTGTATAATATAATGAGAAATTGACTTGGCTTAACTTACCCGTAGTTGGTTGCAGAGGGACTCGCTAAAAGCCAAATAGATCCATGGATTCGCGCATGAGTTGAGGGATGCCAACAGCAAAATTATGACTTGTAACGGTCCCACATCTAACATTTTTTAACGCAAGAACAGACAGAAAAAGATGTAATGTAACTCATGTCAAATAACCGCAAGACAAGAAGCCTGCTGACTTTACACATACATAAATAAATAAATATATTTGTATACATCTACCTAACTAACCAACAACACAAAACGTAATTCATAAGCAAACGCTTTTATAGTATTAGGGGAACTTTATTACACTACTGGGTGAATTTGAAAGGAAGAAAATGAATTCCCTTTGGAATAGCATACATAAAGGAATGAAAGGAATGAAAGGCCCATTTTAACTTATTCCATTTTCTTTGGCAAGTCAGGTGTAAAAAGAAGAAGAAGAGAAAGAGATTGAGATTTAGGCAGGCATGAATGCATAAATTTAAATTGTTACGAATAGATACATACATATTAGATATACATATACAAACATATACAGTTGTTGTAAAAGTGGTATGGTTTTTTTAATACCATCTCAATTTTGGATCATCCCTATTTGTTAATAATGTAAGATGGGAAAAGGCAACAAAAAAAGCATATTACAAAAAAGTTTAGAAGTTTAGAGTTTAGATTGTAGTTTATTCTATCACCACATGTGCACGCATGCATGCGAGCATACATAACATAAGGAAATTCCTTGTATTATTTGTAATAAAAACTTTTGGTGCGCTTTTAGCTAATTAAATTTTTTTTAAAGTAAACGAATCTGTAAAATCTCAAATATTTGTAGAATATGGAATCAAAATTTCAGTGAAGAAAAAATTAAATTCATACGGCCACTATAAAGGGTGGTAAAATATTGAAATGGGAATTTAAAGTGAAAATGAACACGCATCATTCACACAAGTAGTATGCATATAAATAATCAAATTAAGTTAGGTATCTTTAATGTGCATTCCTTTCGGATGTACAAAATATTTGCTTACTTTCTACTTTTATTTTATTAAGTTATGATGATGAGAATGATTTGATGTGTTTTATGTGTCTTACTTTGCGGATTGTACGCGATGACTAGATGAGTAATGCAAAATGGAGCCCAGCAGACGAAGAAGCAAATGACAACCGTCAACGTCAACTTCAACGTTTTCATCTTTGCCTGGCTAATCTGACGGTGTAAAGCTCCTCTTTCCTCTGGTGCATGCTGAAAATATATAAAACAGGATAATAATATATTTTACATTTGATCCTGTGCAAGGTGTTGTGTATGGTGAAAGTAGAGAGAAAGCTGTTGTAAATACTTTCATGAAAATAGCGCATTTTCTCCATAGAAGGCATGATTCCACGTTCGCATTGTCAACATAATCATTATTTATTTAGGATAACATTCAACATATTTTCCCAAGTGTTTTTCCTGTTGTTCTCATCCATTTGATATGAATGTATGTGCAAAAACTAAGGATATAGGCATTTAGGTAACATGATGATGATGCGGCAAAGAAAACGTGGTTCACGCCCTGTCTCAAATAAATAATGGCTTGATACAAAACACATGCAAGATGAGTTTTCTACTCTCTTCTTTTTTCCCTCCTTTTCTCTCTTGTTTCGTATGCAAACATTCATGAAATCATGAAAGATGAGGGTCACGCTCCATGAACCCTCCATTTCATCTTCAGAATCGAGAAAAGAGAGAACATTTTTCCCATTACCTTTCGTAAAGGAGTTTCATCAACGGAGGATTCACCAGTTTCTTGTTCCTCTCTTGTCCTATCCGAGGAGGATGAGAAGGAGTATTTATTTTTTCTCCGTTCTTTACACCCTGATGACTTCTGAACTCTTCCGCCTCCTCGTCCTTCTTTGGGCAAGCTGAATCGAATAACTTTACAGGAGATTGCACCATAGCTGGCTCCAATCACCACGATAGGGAAAATAAAAGCGCAAGTGACAAAAAATGTCACGTACGCCTTTTGCCCCCATGGCTCGGTGAATGTGACCCAGCAATCTG
The DNA here is from genome assembly GCA_027744095.1 of Zhuqinia jingwanae. NCBI lineage: Eukaryota > Metazoa > Arthropoda > Collembola > Entomobryomorpha > Paronellidae > Zhuqinia > Zhuqinia jingwanae. The sequence goes on from JAHZNC010006414.1 coordinate 6,515, forward strand.
TGGTTCCTGGGCTACCCTACATATATATATATAAAACCATATGCAAAGAAAATTTTGGTTGAGAAATTAAAACTTTTTAAAAATACATTTCGGCACATACAGTGTAGGTGTTACACATATACACATATCAAACCATACATACATGTGCATGAGCCTACTATTGACTATACTCAATACTCTATCTAGCTACCGTTCACTTTTCTGTCACATCTTATTTTGTAAATCTGTTTACGTGTTACTCGCAAATTGTACATTGTAAGCAAAATGTATATAGGTATCTATATATATATATATTCAATGACTATGACAAAACTCTTAATAATACAGGAACAAGCAAAGTATGATACGCTTCTATACGAGAAAGTAAAAGTTACTTAATCTATCTACCAAATATAATAAATAATAGTAGAGTTTTTAGTCAATAGACAGGGACGGTCGTGCATTAAGATAAAATACCATACGGCCTGGCGAAAATTGAAGACAAGGAGCAGGAGCAGAGACCCACCAAAGGGTTCGCAATGTTTCTTCATAAAGCTCGTGAGACTGACAACGTATTGCATTACCACACCACACATATTGTATCAATTTCAGTCAACCGTTCAACATTATTTCCTTTATTCCATATTGTTCAATCTAACCAAGCAAAGCTAAATAATAGAGTATAGTAGAGCAAGAGAAAGTACCCAATAGTAGTCCAAAAAAAAAAGTTTATTATTATGCTTGCATAGTGCCAACCCAAAAAAAACTTTCGAGGCTTTTCTTTTTTAACTAGGAAACCCATCAAGTAGGTTGGATATGAGGTTTAGGTTTAACACATAAAAATGTATCACTCTATCCGAATCATGGTCATAGTCAAGTCATAGTCATTCATGAGCAGATATATATACTTTTTTCCGGGGGAGAAAAAAACAAACAATAACAAGTGATATGTGTGGTAGTTTACTGTAGGATCAAGTGTACCAATTTACACAACATCGCAGGGGAAAAATCACTTTAGTTTTTGTTACATAAGTAGTGTGAACGGAATAAAAAAATAAAACCAGAATAGAACAGCAAAGTTCACGGCTTTAAAAATCGAGATTTAAGTTTGGTTTACTGCCTCTAGCCTACTAAACTACATACTCAACTCACGCTTTCCATTCATTACTTCTACACATTTGAAATGAAGAAGGAAGGAAGTATTAAAAAGTTTTTTTTTCTTATCCGTATCACCGAAAATTCGGATATACGCTTGAACAAGTAAAAAGCATAGGGGAAAGTAACTTGAGTACGAAAAGGGAACGAGTGTTTTGTAGATTGGCGCGCCTTTATGTACTTGTTCGGAGTACATATTCACTTTCACAACTAAAAAAACATCATTTTTGTCTACAATGCCATGCTTACATATATAGCACACTAGAGCAAAACGCCATTATTGCAAGTGGTAACCAAACCACTATACCACGACGACGACGATGAAGCGACGCTGCAAAATGTGTTGTAATAGCTGTTGGCGGAAAAAAACCCATGGAACAGGCTCTCATGCACCACCACCACCGCCTATAATATAATATACTGCCTATTTGTAGCGTTAACTACCCGTCTCCCTTCGTTTTATTGGATTCATCACTACAAAGTCTACGGCTATGCATAAAGAATAATAACAGTATATTGCCGGGAGCAATATAAATCCATGTTGGCATCTTTCATCGCACGCAACAGCAGTTTAGTTTCAGAAGAAGAAGAAGATGATGATGATGATGAACATGATGATGACTAGGCGATTTTCACCAGCAGCGTTCTTGCAACTCTTTGTAAATTTTACTATTGCTCCAAGACCTTATGATCACAGCTGTAGCACACTTCACATAGACAGACATAAAGATAGAATGCAATGACAGCGTCTGCTATTATCATCGTCATTGTCATAATGAAACTATTGCTACTATTTATATAAGCCGTGGAAAGGAGTCTCATAAAAAATGTTCCTGCTACTTATTATACACTCAAAATGATAAACGCACAGCAGTATAGGAATATATACTTTGTGTGGAAGAATGGTATGTAGGAAACAAATGTTTATGGGAAAAATATTACTTACTTCATGTCACTTTCCATAGATATATTCGTGCGCTGAGTAGCTCAAATTGCTATTCTAATGTTTGTAATAATGGTTAATGTGCGATCAAACTACAGTGGTACAAAATGATTGAGCATGAAGAAATATTTTCCCCAGGTTTATTTATCTGTCTACTACAGTCCAAGCACTATATACATAGTTGCATTTCTTTCTCCTTTCCACATTTTTGCTGCAATATAACATATTTCACATTCTCAGTGTTTTAATTAGATTAGTACTTGTAGAGAGGATGTATTACATATAAGGTACATATATACATTATTAAATGAGCAGTTCACTCGGGATTTAAGTGGAATTTTTATTATTATGTATGCATGTGTTTATATATATCGTATCATTATTATGTATTAAAAATTATGTATCGTGCGGGCGTGTCGTTGCGTAAAGACCAGTCTTGTTACTAAAATAATGAGTAAATCAAAAAAAAACATATGATACTGCAATGAAGTATGTTGCTACTTATGTAGCTGTGTGGTGAAAGTTGTGTCGCGAAAACGTGGTTCCAAGTGAGAAAGAAACATGATGATGTAATCATACATCAACTCTGTATTGCATGGCAATATTTGAAGTTATAATCATGATGTTGTATTTATGTACATTAGATAGGAAGTATGGATGGTGGCGGACTTTTCACTCACTGCATGACCACCCAGTGGAAAAAAATAATACGAAGGTTCAGAGTTTGGTTCAAAAAATAACTGTCGTCAGCTTTTTTTTGACGTAATACATGATTGTTAGTTTGGTTCCTATAGACTGATAGATATTCATGTGCTGTTATTAGATTAACGTAGACATACAGTATACGTTTGGCAATAAATGTTTTCGTGTGTAGGCATAGATAAAGTAAATATATTCCTTTATCTATGTGTGTGTAGGTATGTTGGTATGTGTAGTTGACTTGTCAAGTTTTCTCATTTGCTATTTATTAGAAAAGATGAAAAGGAAATATAAGGACCATTTGTTACTACGCCTACTACGCTTAGGGATAACATCATGGAATGTTCCTTGTTAGTTTTTTTTTGCTAATCACAGCTTTATGATAATATGCATACAAAAAAAGGCTCTTTATTTCTAACATACATAGCTGTTTTCCCTTTTGTTCAATGAAATGAAAAGAAAAAGTATGTAATTATCTTTTTGACTTTGATTTTGATTATGTATTTTATTATGTTATCTGATTGTACAACTTGGATTAGACTGAGCATAGGTTACACAAAGTCACAATTTCTTGTGCTTTAGCAAAAATCTAATCTCATGCTTTAAGACCTGCGACTATGCATTTTATCATCATCATATTAATCTGAAAAACACACGAGTCTTGGCATGTGAAAGCGTGTTAAATGAACTGCAAAAAGCAAAAATTAGACTGTCAGACAAACTTGGATACATACCTACGACGATACGTCAGTGAGCAAACTACATTCATTCATCTAACAACATCAGATCATTATTAGCATGTTATTTCCTTTCAAACTTTTAAATGACAGTATTACAAAGTAGTCAGTCCTTTTCAGTAAAACTGTCAAAGCCGTGTGATACTTGTTGTCATTGTATGGATTGCTATCGTTAAAAGATAAAAAAACACGTTGTTGTGGTTGTTGAAGTACAAATCAGTTCTGGAAAACTTTTACGAAAATAACAACATAAAACACAATTTTTTTTAATAGCTTTATAATATTCTGGTTTTTATGCATTTTTGTTCAAAGGAAAATGGTTCTCTACGTTCTATTCCCCGTCCAATTAGAAAATATACATTATTTACGAAGATCCTCAGAGGAAAAGGGAAATGTACATCTAAGGTAAAAATTTGTGATACCCTGGCACATTAGATTTTGTGTAGCGGTGTATTGATCAATAAAGTAATTGTGAAAAAAGTAATTGTGACTTTTTTTATGTGATTCAGGTCGATGTCTAATAAGTCAGTTGTCATGTTAATAGCTAAATATCTTTTCATAACTGTTGCTTCTATTGTGGTCAAGTAAACCTCAAATGAAAAGGAAAAAAAGAGCATGAGCTTTACTTCATCCTCATTAAAAACACCAAAATAGCCATCATTATATATGTGTTCATTGTACTTTGCTTATATGTACTACTTATATGTAGGATATACAAATTTAAGTGCAAATTGCAATAAATACTAGTTTTATTTAAATATAATAAAATGTTCATCGATAACGCCCACTTTTCATATTATATTAATATTATTATTGAACATTCCATGCTCGTGAACCTACACCATAAGCCATAATATAATAGGTATGTATAGAATCTATACTATAGATATTAAATACTAACATTATAATGTGATGCATATAAAAATCTTTAAAAAATAAAGTAAATTGATTAATTCGGTTGACTGACTATATTAAAATTGCCTAACCGCCGGAAGGAATTAATTAAATAAATGATAAAAAATAGAAAGAAGAGAGAGAGAGAGAGGCAAGTTTTACGAGATATGAGGGCGATAGAAGAAATCTACATATATTATTAACGTGCGAATAATGGTAGTAATTGTCAATTTCGTGTCAAATGTCAGTAAAAAAATGCAAGAATGCATTTGTCAAAAAAATTAAATGTAAAGTGACTTTGCATATTTTCAAGTATTGCCTTACATTCAATTAATGTCAATAAAAGCTTTCAACTACATACATACATACTTAAAAGGAAATATTAAATTGAATGATTTGCTTCTTGTGACCTGTTTGAAAGCAAGTAGTTGCAATTGAATAAATGTGTCAAATGTCAGCATTTTTCCAAGTATAAATGTCAAAAGAGAAGAAGAAAATAGTAAAAAAGCCCGCACAAATGATTAGCGTAACTAAAGTCTATACTTTGGCTGCCAATAATGCAAAAAAATCTAGTATCATATTTGAATAATTTAATACACCATTTCCCAGAGATTTGGAAAAATGCAGGTATAATTCATTATTAATATCATGTGTATAACCAGGCGTGGTAAAAAAATCCATTATAACGCAATGCCCTACTTTTAGCAACCGTAGCATCTTTTTCCACATAAAATGTCAGATAAGGAAAAAAACGCTACCCGTATTTGCGCTGTGTCATCTCTTTATGCCCCATTAGTATCATCCCAGGTAGCAGAAATGATGTGAGTGTGGAAAGTTTGGTTTTGCAAAAAAAAAAAAATTCTTTCTAGTTTCTGCACAATAGAGTTAGGTACATGGTTAATGGATAGGTATACGCATGTAGGCGAATGAAATATGACGTGAAAGTATACTGATTGTGAACTAATTTTTTATGATTAAATGCTTACTCAAAACATATTGTTACTACGTATTATGATGAATGACAAAACAAAAGACGACACAATATTTTGTAGTTTCCTTGCCATCTGAAATCTTTTATTTTGTTGAATTTCTTGAGCATGTCATCTTTTTACTTTACTTCATTAAAGGAAGTGCTGTTTGCTGTTATTTTTTAAACAATTAAAGCTAAAAGTTTTTCGAAAGAAAGAAACCGTGAACGAAAAAAAAGTTGTCGGTGAAAGCTTTTGTGTATTTATGTGTGACACACATTGTGTGTAATGTATTATGTATGTATGTGTCTTTTGTCATTCACTAAAATTGTTTCTAATAATAGCACAGCAAACATATTTTCTAAATACTAAAAAGGTACATAATAATATATCTGATCAATGCAACAAAAAAACTCTTACAAAGAAAGTCGTAGCGTTAAAGAGAAAACCCATCAGAAAATAATAGGTACAAGAAAGACTAAATTTGATCATGATCATTGAATGTTTTTGTATTAAACAATTCAAGAAAAACCAAAAATGATTGAAACAAACTTAATTTTTAGACCCAAAACTTTAAAAAAAAAGTTGTTGCTGATAACATAATGGAGATTGTACACGTGGGCATGTACTTATGACTTTCTGTAAACTCTTAGAAAGCAGATTGGTAAACAGGGAAAATCTATTAATACAGTAGTATGAACAACAACAATTTCTTAGTCTGCTCATATAGTTCTTATAAATGTTAACATCAACAGCTCAGCAGGTTTGTATTAAACATAGATGTCTAGATTGGTACACAAATATGTCTACATATTATGCTTACTTATTCTGATGAACAATGAGCTACAAACAACAAAAAAAACATTGCCGATAAAGTAATTGAAATTCTCGAGCTTGAGCACATATTATAAGAGATGAATACCTACATACATGACAATACATATTTTAAACGCCAAACAATATGTGAAAAGAACTTGTGCGATAGATTTTTTTTATTGTATGGATTTGTACATTTTGGCTTGTAGTTCCAAGCTTCGCTGTATCAAATCCCAAGAAATTGCTAATTTCCTGTACGAATATACAATCTTTACAAGAAAAATAATCTTTTGCATTCAAAGTCGACAACATCATCCCAAAAATTTTGTAATAAGCTACCTACGCATCGTTTACTTTATTTTTGACGATAGTTGTTTGTGTTCCTGCCACATGCAACAATAATATATGTTGCCAAATAATAAAATGAAATTGAAGCAACGTCAGAGCAAAGCTAATATTATGGCAAACATACATTTATGGGGGAGGAGGATCTTGACAGTTGGTGAAAGCACAAAAGTTGTAGTGTACTGCAACTTTAACAATACGGTGATGATAAAATAGAAAGGCTGAGTATAAATGGTATACTATATCATAATAATTAGGGCGACCCACTTTATGCTTTTTTGAGGCTGTCCATTATGCTTTTCGAAACAAAAAATTATGCTTTTTATGCTTTT
>JAHZNC010006415.1:0-10602 GCA_027744095.1 Zhuqinia jingwanae
CTCAAACATGAAAACAAAAACAATGAAAAGCATTATTGTTATCGACATCACAATGATATATAGTGTTTGCAAACATATTTGTTGGCCATTCGAAAAAGTATTTGAGCAAACGTAGAACGAGGTTTTTATTTCCTACATTTTGGATAGAAAACTTTTTTTTTTTAGAAAGAAAAGGTTTTGGGTTTACAGGAACACAGACAAACTATATAACTGTTAATTAATAAAAACATTTTACTCTATACTTTTTACAATTCATGTGTAGGCAAGCCAGCAATCTCCTAAAATATAATGTACGTTTAAAAAAATGTATTTTCGGGTATAAACTCCATGGGCTTCCGGTTTGCGCACAAAGTGGAAATTATATTAGTAAGAGAATAGGACGCAGTCTATATAGTAGTCCGGCGTAGAAAAAGAGTGATAAAGTGTGAGACGTACACTTGCACTGCGACAAAAACAAAGAAAGTGCAGGTACATGGCTGAAAAGTACAGTGGAGAAAGGAACTTTTGTATGTATATGTAGCGTGTTTCATTTAAGTTTCTGTTTTGGGAATGAACTAAAAATGCTGGACTTAATGTTGTTATTTCTTGTACTGGAGAGAGGCAACAAAAGCACATAATACAATGCAATGCCACAAAAAAAAAGGAAAGAAAAGAGGTGGATATATGCGTGTGCACATATAAAGTTTTTTGTTTGTATACATACATACTTCAGTGGGATTTGTATAAAATCACTCTTGTGAAGTAATATTGCAAGAAGAAGAAAGTACGAGCATGATGATGATGGCTATGAAATAATTTTTATGTAGAAGAACAAGAGGCAGTCATTAAGTCTACTGCTGTATTGTATTAGAGGCTAGCCACTCCTAATAATCAGAGGAGAGTATAATCATGTTACCTTTCAACAACAGACCTAACGAACCAAAACAAAGAAGAAGAAGAAGAAGAAACTTTCACTGGCTGGCACTGGACTACTGGATATGAAAAGTTGACTTTCTCCTGTTGGAGTTGAAGTTGGAATATGAATATTATGTGAATGCTCAACACATTAAAACATGATAAAACTTTTGTCCATGGGTTTATTGCGAGAATAACATGACTTTTTACGGGAATTAGACAAGAAAGTTGTAAAACCCATTAATCTCGTTTTTTTTCATACTTTCGACTAAAGTAAGTCGTAAACTTACGGTTAAGTTTTAAAAAAAAAACTCTTTTTTATATGAAATATTAGACATTGCTTCACTTGACGATATGATGACAATGATGTTGGGTATATGCTAGACATTTGGGTATACAGTATTATGACTCGCGTATTATTTGTCGGGAGCGAATATACCGTAAAATAATACTAAAATATACCTAATGATAAGAATAAGCTGTTGTAAGGTTGTAAGACAAGATTGTTGTATGTATTGATAAATTTGTTATATACTTTCTTAAAAAGCTTTTCCAACCCTGACTCCTGACGTTGTTGTACCAAAATACTGTTCAAGTATCTGTCGACCAAACTTGAGCAAAGTCAGTTGATCGTGTTTTATCGTCTATGCTTCAGAGGTTAATCAGTTTGACTTGAGGAGTCAGAGTAGCAAAAGTTTTGAAATGTTCTACTGGTTTCGATTGGATTCGACTGCCTTTTGTTTAGAAAGGATTTTCACTTTTCAGTCGCATGCCTTATGGAGGTGGTTGAGAACAATGAACAGGGTCCGAAACTCACCAATTAAAAGTACTTGTATTTCGGCTGAAATCGATCGTACAGTTTGGTAGTTGTGTTGCACAGACGGACATACAACCAGACCAAGAAGTTCAGGATGTCACATAAATTTTTTTTACAGCGATCATTACTATGACTTGCAAAGTATATAATCATAAAAATTAAGTACACTTTTATGTCTAAAACATCTTACAAAGTATAGGTAACTCTCATTTACGACATTTAGAAAGCATAGCGAATAATAAGCAGTCAGAAAAAGCACTTTGCTTAATGGTGGTAGTCACTTGTCACGTCGTTATAAAATAGATACCATTTTGAGATAAAACAGACAACTTGAGACTACAGAACCTTTTGAGTTTTTTTACTTCATCTTAAGGAATTTCCTAAAACAACCCTAAATTTAACACGCATACATATTTGCACGAGAAATTATAGTTTATACTTACCAATTTGAGATATAAAAAATTCAAAAAAAAGCAAACATTATAAATGACAGCTAAGACAGAATATAAATATATACCTATAATACTGATAAGAAGGAAAGTACTTTCTTTTTACATCATTATCGTCCATTTCCAAACAGAAAAGCCTATTTTATATGCCAATTAAAGTTCACACGTTTAAATCTTCCTCACTAAAAAATACTGTTTTACATATTACAAAAGTACCGCACACGAAGAAACTTCTAAGTTAAAAAATCTATTATGTATTAGATTTAATTTAATTAAAATACACTATATGGTTGATATACGTTGAAGGAAGGTATAAGAATGACATTGAATGAAAAGCATTTTTCACATTAACAATAATTGTCATAATTTCTGGTTGAATGATGTACAAAATTCAATGATTTTCAGACTAATAACTAATCATATTATGTAGCTTCAGGAATGTTTGTGATGTTTGGAAGTAATGTGACTTTTAATTCGCATGTTATGATGTGCATATGAATGAAGCTATGAACGAATATTGGATGCAAAAATAACTTGTGAAATTACGTACCTGAAGCTGTAAAATAACTATATTTGAAAAAGTGGCTAATTGAAATTATTTTACTAAACGAATTAACAAATTTTATTTAAAATTGTACTAAATATTTCCATCCCATATCTCATCTACTAAAACTACTTGTATTAAATAACACATACCTAAATGTATATGTAATGTATGTAGATACAGAAATGGGTATATACTTCTTCCGGACGTGCATATCAAGCCTTACCATAAAAATTATCTAACAATCCGAATGAGTGAGTTAATAGTTCATACTAACGAATTGTAATCATGACCAGTCCCATAACACATTTTTATTGAAACTTCCCTGCAGCTAAAAAAAACTGCACAACGCATTGCCCGGACTATTATCACAAAGAGATAACCCAGAGCTAATAAATTTTTTAAGAATCAAGATAACAAAATGTGTTTTTAGGAATATTAGAAAAGACCACTCAAATTTCTGCAAACTAACCAAATAATACTCTAAACTGTACTGACTAATACCTACTACCTCTAGCTTATGTATATGCAACATATTTTATCATTTATCTACTTCATTGGATCACGCACATTTAACTCGGTGCGGTACGTCATCACAACATAAATGTTATATTATCAAATTTATTATTTTTTAAGTGATGTGGACAGGGCTTTTCAACATTGTTGACCTTGGTATTATGCAGGAAATGCAATGCCCCATACACTCAAAATATAAAATTAGATAACCCATTTGTATCAAACGTAGTCCTAGTGTCAAAAATATATAACTAATCTCATGTCGCACGAGTCCTTTTACCTTAAACTATTAATTATTATGTCGGAGGGAAGCAGGAGGGATTGAGCTATGGAAAAATATGGAATGCCCTTTTTGACTGTGCACTTTTTCAGATAACTACTACGTACGTACTATATATATACCTATGTATATGTGAGGTAAACATTTTTCCAAAAAGACAGAAATGATAAAGTGAAACAGAAAGCCTAATGCATAGATTTACATATGGATTTATATATTATATTGATTTAATACGAAAACTATACTTATAATTATTATAAATCTATACTACGTACGTTTGTGTATATAAGAAGAAAAAATGTATGAAAACTTTAGTACACAGACGCACACACGAAATATACAGCCAATAGTACTAATGCATATTTATAGCATCGTTATTATTATTATGTAGATTTGTAGATATATTTATGTCATGTATATTTGTCTGCATTAATATTCATGAGGTCTTTTGCACAGAGAATCCGAAGAACGCTACGTGGTTTTCTCCCACTGAGATTTATTATTGAGATTGTCATGGGAAAATTTTGCAACGAAAGTTGGAGAAATTCTGTTAGTGGAGGTAATTTATACATAAAAGAGTGCATACACTACTACGTGGCCCCATTCTTTTTATTCCGTTAAAAATGGTATATGTCAAGGGTGTCAGTGAAGACATACAGCACTAGAACGCATCATGAATTTTCATTATTCCAATCATCATACCTAGATATATATTTCTCATTATAATATTATGCTGCCTAATAAAGAGTGAAAATCAGTTGTAAAAAATGTTTGCGCGCATCACATTTACAAATATAAACTTTATAAAAAAATGTGAATACCTATTGTAAATAAATTAATAGAAGAACTCAAAAAAAATATTGGTTTAAATATCAGTATTCATTTTTGGCAAAAAGTTTAGAATGTACCTTAACCTTCTTGTACTCGACACTTGTATGCGGACTAACTATAATATAATATGTATGTATTTTAAGTTTTAGATGTATGTATTTGTTACCTTTGCATCTCTTATCCACAATCAAGTCAACCTTGTGATACGATACATTTTACATTTTAGAAGAAGAAAAAAAAGTTGTTAAATCAAAATCCATTATTTTGATATCAAGCGCTCTCCTCATGAAACCTATATACCTTAATAAGTATATATGCATTTCTGACGAGGGACATAAAAAATATTATGCATATATTATTATGTATTGCAATTTCAAGAAAATATTTAAAACCAATAAATAATAGTTTATATTAAGCATGTTTTGTTACATAAAAATATTGTTAAATGAAAATGAAAAGAATATTTTTGTGTGTATATAGCTTGTTATTACTTTTTAATATTGAATGTGTATAATAATAATTTGTTTAAGAATTTATATTGTAAAATATAAATTATAAACGTATATATGTATATTTCAGTCGATTATTTGTTTTAACAATCATAATTTTAAGAGATTATGTTATTTGTACTGATAATTATTGATAAATTGTAAGAAAATCACTTGAAACTCAATAAACTATTTATTAAACGATACCAAAACGACAAGTCAAGCTACTACAGAACTGCCTGTCCAGCTTTGCACAAATTTTCATGGAAAATTACAAATTAAACAACTATATTGTTTTTCTCACATCGTGATGTCAATGTCATTGAAGTGTAAAATTCGTTGATTACTTGTCATGTGGAATATGCCATAATATAGACGGAGAACAGTCGAATATTGGTGTGTGATATGCAGGAAGTTTGCCATTTTATTTATTTACCATTCATCTTTCAAACTGAACATCATTGTTTTTAGCTTCACGTACGTATGTGTGAAAACATTCGTCACAGAATGATAATATTTGCAGTATTCTATTATTTATTTTAGTTAAAAAATGCATGCAAAATTCAAAATGCCGGGTCGGATAGATACACGATGACATATATTGATTGTTTTAAACATGGACCTGACACATGGGGTACATTGCAGGAAGCTGGAAGTAAATGGTTCTGGATCCTGGTATAAAATCTCCATTGCCTAACGAAAAATATTGCATTTCGATAATTGGCTGGGGATCTGTAAGTTACAGACTGCAACACTAGCACGAGGACAAAACATTTACAAACTAATCTATTGGAAAGGCTACAGCCATTAGAGAGAAAAAATGAAAATTTTGGTTAGTTGATTTTTCTGAAATAAAAACGTTTTTAAATGATAACATTCGGGAACAATAAAAAAATTAAACTGTGTTTAAATTGTATATTTTTACAGGCATTAACTCTAGTATTTTCTACCGTGTTACTATTGTGCATGGCAGCATCGCTTACAAAAGGAAAAGACAATGAGACCGTGACGTCAGAAATACCCGATTCCGCTAATTCTACATCTGGTAAAGATCTTGAAACAGCAGAATCGATTAGATTATTTGGTGGAAGTCACATTGGGTTAGGACATGGACATCATCATCACCAACATCACCACCACCGCCCACATCATGGCATTCTCCCATTTTACCATCAACACCATCTTTACAACCAGTTAGGAAACAGGAGGAACAGATATAGGAGTAGAAATAATGGTTATTTCGTGTTTGTTGGGTAAATCAATAGAATTCGGGATTATCGGGATGTCCTTCCTTCAGTTAAAAATAACCATGAACTATGTCCACGAGTCATGTATATGCATAAAAATCAGAGTTTTGATTACTCAAAATCTTAACGGTTAATTTTTATTATATTTTCGTGACAAAATCCTATAATTTATGTAATCCAATAGTTATTGTGACAAGTAAATCTGAAAATTGAGGTAACATAATAAACAATGATAATATAATGGCAATAAATAATAATTACAAATAAAAATTAGCAAGTTAACGAGATTACATACAATAAATTTTGCAATAACAAAAACCATACCAGTCTTTTGTTTGTGCATTCCTTGTTTAATTGCTTCTTTAGAATATCGTTTCTTGACAAGTATGGCACATGCTTCCAACGTAATAAGATGATTAGCATGCTTAGAAACTTTTAACCGGTCAGCTAGTGCATTTACACCTGTAATGAACTCGGGGCTTGAAAAGTCTAATTTATCCAGAGGATTAGCTGCAACAATTTTGGGAGCTTGTTTTAGTTCAGATTTTAAAATGTCAGAAGATGCCTTTGAAAATTTCTCTACGTTGTCACAATATTCGTATCTAACTGCCATTCCCAGGAGAACATCTGAGATTTCTGCATTAGTACCACAATTTGCCATTCCTCCTAGCTCCAGATCTGTCAAGTATTTGTTCAAAGCTTGTTTCCAATTTGGAGAATCAGATTGGCGGAGTCCCTCCCTATTATCAACTGTGTATTGTCTAATCTTTTGATCTTCCAACCACACTACAAGGTTCCTGAACATGGTTTCCTCGTCCGGTTGATACCCATCAGCCTCAGGATAGTCCAGGGCTTGCAACTTTCTCCGTAACATTTTCACCAAGAAACCTTCCACCCGACAATCCTAGATTTTTAAACAGGTAAATTATTTACAACGGGGTTTCCTCAAGCAGTGTCATGTCTATTAAAAGTTTTAGATTGACATTGAATAAACGGTAAACAATAACTACAACACTTACCACGATTTTCAATTCCAACGTCAATTAATGTACACAGATCGAATTCGGATGGTAAATTTCTCCTATCAACAACAACGTACAACAAAATCATGTATAAAGATGCACAAAGAACATAATATGAGGAGAAAGCAGGACGTATTATGAATCCGAAAATGTTTTAAAATTAATTACGCAATATATAGGTTTTACGTACTTACCAGTATTTAGCTTTTAATCAATTGTCCCAGTATTTGTTACAGGCGATCACAATATCACAAGCAACAATATAATTCTTGGACTTTTTAGCTGGGGAAGTTATGCAATTTTGAAGTCGGAATATTTGGGTCCTTCATCTGACGTTCCAAGTGGGGCATTTTGAGAGAGAAAAACTAAAAAGTATTTGTCGTCCAGCTTACACACACACAAGCCTGTTTACAACATATTATTTTGTTTTGCTGGATTCTCATCGGATTCTCCAGCGTAAAACGAAGGTTTGTTTTATCAATCATTCATGTCTATGTCTGCCATCCAGCTGTACACCATGCTTGTGTTCAAGGATAAATGAATATTTGGCTTGTCTCAGTTTTTGTTTACCTTTTGATTGCTCAATCTTCATTCTTTGACCGTCCAGAGTCCAGACGAGACGAAACTCTTTCGTTTCAGTTATTAACATGTAAACTTCAAAACGAGAAGTAAAAAATATCCTCTTCTTTCAAATGCACATCTAAAAGCTACATTTTTCATATACCACACGAGATACAATGCAGCTCCAACGCCAATTACTTTAGTTCATATACTGTTAACTAATCGTCATACATTTTACATTTAGATAATTACAAGACATTTATTGCGCTGTAACTGGAACGACTTACTTTAAATTCGCTTTTCACGTAGAGTTTCAACATATGTATATCATTAATTGAGGAGACAATGTCAAGTAACTATTTGAATGGGACCCCATTTGGGGCTGTATACTCAATTTTTGGTACAAATGGTGATAACGAATTATGTGCAAAAATGACCAATATTGGTCTAGGCTATACTGTTATCGTTGGTTTGTATTCAATTTTTAAACCGTCACCTTATGGCCGTTACTCACAAACTCTTTACGGCCCAACTGTAAGCGCAAAACTGGGTTGGATAGTAAGTCTAAAAATTCAATTCAAAATTTTTCGGGCGTGTGGGAGGACTCAAATGCTGACTAAATTATATTTTTTTGTGTGGTTTATCTGATTGGTTTGGAATCTTGGATTGCAGGTTCAAGAATGCATGTCCTTCATTTTTCCACTGATATTAATTATATCTACCCCGGGCAATCAGCTAAAAAATATCCACAACACTGTTGCACTCGGGTTGTTAATGTTTCATTATTTTCAGAGGTAAGAAAAATAAATCCTTGGAAAATAGTTATTATTACAGAATATTTTGTAACTGTTTATATTGATAAAATGGCCGTGTCCGCATGTTTCATGCAGTTAAACTTTTTAAAGGCAAAAAATTATGCATTATTCATTTACTAACTAACATTTACAGGAGCTTTATATACCCTCTGACGATGTCCAATAAAGCCAAGCCAGCACCAATTGTCGTTATATTAGCAGCGATGGTGTTTACGACTTTTAACGGATTTTTGCAGGGCCACCATCTCCTAAACGTGGTCTCAGTAGCCGACTCATTTCATAAATATACCATTATAGGTACACAATAAGTGTAATTCATATTTATAAATTTTAAAAAAAAATTTCCGTAATTATGTCGCCAATGTCGTACTCCCACACAACTCATTTTGCTTGTTTAATAAAGGATCAATAATTTTCCTTGTCGGAATGGCCATTAATATAAGCCACGATCAAATGCTTATTTCTCTGAGGAAAAATTCCCGACGAGATGAGAATGATTCGGGAGGAAACGCCAAGTCACAAAAATATCAGATTCCTCGTGGAGGACTTTTTGAATACATATCTGGTGCAAATTACTTTGGGGAAATTGTGGAATGGATTGGATTTGCAGTTATAACAAGAGAATATCCACAGGTTATAAATTGCTGAAAAGTTATAAATCTATATATTTTTTTATATTCGTACAATTTTATTTTTATACTGTAAACTTTCAGATCGTGTTTGCCGTTTTTACTGCTACCTTTTTAGGGATTCGAGCTATTCATCATCATCAGTTTTATAAAGATACTTTTGGTAAATCCTATCCAAAGTCAAGAAAGGCAATTGTACCTTTCATTCTGTGATATTTCCAAATCAATAAATATTATGTGAATGTGATATTTTACTAATATTATTATACATAATATGAAGTTCATGCCTTTTCAAAAGGGGAAGTCGAATTATTGCTGAATTACCTCATGAATCAACACAAGATAATGTAATAAGATACTAAAGATTATGCGAATAAAAATTAATGTGATGCTTGGAAGATTATTCATTTAATCAATTTGTTTGGTTTATTTTTCACACAAATGATATCAAAGGTTCACAACAAGACTTTACAAGTAACAAGAATTTGTATAGAATTTATTAAATATGTAATCGAAATAGTATCGTAACAGTATAAATAAATGCGATGATAAAATATTTATATAACGTGAAGGTACGAAAATTTGATAATCGAAGATATTAGAAGATGTGTTTATTAAGCATTATTGTTTTCAGGAAGCTAGTGTATTTTTTAAAATTCTAATAATAATATTATTTATATACATACTACATCATATATAAATAAAAAATTTAAGGTCTGCTACACGTTTATTTAAATATAGGTAATATATTGACCAGAATTCCTTTATCGTACATTTATTGTACAATGACAAAACTGCCTCAAACAACAACAACTATCACTATCATGGTTCTTTCTTTGTGTACAAATTACTAATAAACTAATAATAATAACCTACTTGTAAACAACAGAAATATATTTCTTAAAAACTTAACAACTGGAATAATATGTAAATGACAAATGGGCTACCTTAATATGATACATACTACTACTATACCTGGAAATACTACTTGCAGGAATTCAGAAGAATAAACTGGAAAACTAGAAATTGAATTGGAAGCAATATAATTCATGATGATGATGCCATCTTTATTAGGATAATATGTGGCATTGCATCCAACGTGTAAGTGTAATTGATTAAACGGACGCAGTTATAGTTTTGTTACGTTGCTTGTACCATACTGACTAACTTATGGTATTTTGCTGCAAGTATGTCATATATCACTTCAACAAGAAAAGACAGCACTTTTTTTTTAAATGTTTAGTTTAAATTTCAACTTTTTTTTGGTTAATTAGTATCATATCATTATTAGCTTACTTGATCAAACTTTTGTAGCATCGTTAATAATTATTGGGAGTAAAGTTTTTAATCTTGTAAAATAACAGTTAAATATATACACATATTTATTCAGATCATAAAATGGTAAGATCATAGATCAATCAGATCAATAATATTGGTAACAAATCCACCCACCATTATTATCCCTTCTACTATCAAATCCGTTAATTCATCAGATCACTTTGGTTTGGT
>JAHZNC010006416.1:0-26584 GCA_027744095.1 Zhuqinia jingwanae
CATACATACATATACATAGGAGAAAGGCTGCAATTTTAGAAATAACCGAGAAGGCGGTTCTTAATGATGTTTGTCGTGTTGAATGCCGATGATATGATAGGAGTGAACAGGTTTCATTTTCTCAAACATTTCAAGGATTGTTTACACCTTTTTGCAAGGCAGAAGCTCAATGTTTGATATTTGATAACATATAAAATATGAAATAAATTGACTACACCGTAGCTGATTGTTGCATTTAAATATGAGCATTTGAATTACCCGTTCTGAAGATATCGTGGGACAACTATCAAAAATTTTGATTCAAAATCAATACTAAAGCTGATTTTATCACAGGGCAAATTCAATATTCAATAAGAGCCTTACGAGATCTTTTAAAAAACATGTTTCTTGTTGCACATTGATTTGTGTATTTATATAATCCTGTCTTACTTTAAAACCAAATTGGATGAATCAGATAATAAGCTTAAGATTTTATTTATCCAACGGAAGTCAGTTAAGTGAGCAACTATATTGCATGCGAGAAGGGTAAAGAGACTAAAAGTCTTTTAACCAAATTTTACATACAAAAGTCTCACAGACGAAGACGCCCAACGAACAAGCTAATAATGCATTCAAGTCTATTCAATATGTAAGCCACGCTATGAAATATGTAATTTTTACTTGCAATTATTGTTATGTTCACCCATAATTTTATATGAAGGTGATTTTGCAACGGCAATAAAAGTGGCATAAATGGCAACTGATATATGAGGTAAGATGATATGATTGATATTTTATCAAAACTTGTCTTCACAGCTAAATGCTTGTATGCACAAAATATTGCTATTTTTTCTTATAAATGCAAAACAAATATAGGTAATTATTAAATAGGCATAAAACAGCGTGCATACATGTGAGGGGGTGACGATAGCGTTTCGCTATTAGCGAAAGTTCCAATGAATATAGTTATAGATTGGGACCTCTGTCATTTGCGGTCGCGCTAAAAAAATTCAATTGTGTAAGACCGAAGGCAGGACAAGTTCATGAAGCGCCCACGTAATCATACTGATGAAAGAAGTGTACCACCGGTGGCAAATTTTTACAGGTACTTAACAGTTCTACTTTGGTCTGGTGTGCTGTCCTCTTATTGTCAGTAAATGTTTGTTTTTGTATAGACATTTTTAAAAAATTAATGAACCATATATGCAATAATTTACCCACCTAATGTGCTTGTATGTGTTTAAATAAAAAAATTCGCGATACAACTACAAGTGAAACTTTTTGGTGAATATATAATTTATCATTATTTTGTGAACAGCATTTAACATGGTAAACAAATATACACCGAGATTTGCGCATTTCAAACTGTAATAAAATAAAAAGATTTCAAATACGAACGAACACTAATGATTAGAGGTAAAAAACAATGATGAGCACCATCTGTATCGGTAACAGCGCATCAAACATCACTAGCATTTGTTTTCATTATTACCACATCAGACGCATAAGGTATAATTAATTTTTTTCTTCATGTGGAGACTTTAGCTCAGACGTCCAAGATATAAAACGTTTGAATTTGGATAACCAGCTTTACATATCATTCGAAGATCTTCCCATTGAACAATAAAGTCATGTGCCAGGCGTATCAAAATTTTTCCTGTCATCGACAAAGACCTAACACGGCAAATTGATTCCACGAATATAATCCTTGTTCTGGTTATTCGTAGTGCCTGGAATATTTTTTAAACTGTTGTCAGCATTGTTGATCTTTTGCGTTGCGATTGGCAATTGTAACATTTCCTATGAAATTATTAACTTACGTTGGTTACAAATGCAATAATGCAAAATGGGACACATACTCCTGGTCCATTGCAGAGAATCTGTATAAGCATTAACAAGTAAACTTGGTTAATTATAGTCCAATTAAATTTGAAGTATTTTTAATTTACATTAATCACTAGCGTTCAGTAGTATTTGAGATACTCACAATGTCAGGTTTTTGTTGGGTTATAATAACGACGGACTGGTAAAAGGCTGTTGGTGCCCTAACAAGCAATGCATTCAAAAAGCTTTGGCCGACGTCCCTGATTCTAACCACAGAAATAAATTGAGCACCTTCTTCTCCGGTTTGGGTCAATTCAATCTCACGTGCTTTTTCGATGCTCAATTTATCAGAATCTGTGGAAACATACACCTTGGGAGAGTAATTCTTTGACAAGCACCTACTCAAACTTAGGATCTCCCGTGTGTGGCCTCCTATATAACCAACAATGTTTAAACGATGACATAAAAAAACTCATGCATTGTGGATTATAATCTCATATATCATACATGTAATACTACAAATAATGAATGGTCTCTATGAGAGGAACATACCAGACCCTAGAATAATCAATGCCTTGGCAGTCCTCTGAATTTGGTTCCTTGTGATTGATTTCAGTACTGATGCAATCGCAACCACCATTGCAGCAAAAATGAGTAGAAGCAAGAAGTACACGACAGCCAACATAATAAATTCACCTGTTCGTAATATGATTTCCAATAACTCTTCGTATAAACCAGTGTTCATTTTGACGTTATCCCGTACTGCTCGGTTCACAAACGGCTACACGGAATCCAAATACGAAATATATCTTTTGAAAGTTTAACACGTACTTTTTTTTAAATTGAAGTTTATTTACGTTCACCGTTTTATAACCCCATTCCATTAAAACAACATTGAAACATTATTGAAGATTACCAGAACCCCATTGTAGCATAAACTGAAAACCCTTAACTCTTAACATACGGACGGATTAATTAAACACAATTGAAAAATACCTTCAATCAATCAGTTGTCAGCAAAGTGCGCATTGCATTGGTCAAACATGTTAAAGTAGCACCACTCTACTATACTAACGTTGATTGTGGTCCATTAATAAAACGATGACAGATTAACGTTTGGGTAGCAAGCAATTTTCATTAAAGTAATCAAGGAAACTCCAAGAATTAGACTTTTCGATAAAACTGACATGTGTTCAATGGGCGGAACCACCCCAGCTAACATTTAACGTCACTCCAGCTAACAGTTTACATTTTTTAGAAACATCACCCCACCTTACAACTAACGACACCCCGGCTAACAGCTAATGTCACCCCAGCTAACAGCTTTCAGCTAACAACTAATGTCACCGCAGCTGAGGTCACTACAACTAACAACAAACAGCAAATCCACTTCAGTTAAGCAATGTTGCTGGTTAGGTTAGGTATTGAATTAAGGAATTTTTATATTTCCGCTTAGCCTCCAAATAATTAACTACAACGTTAGTTAAGTTTGGTTTAGTTAGGTTAACGGGCATTTTAAAACTGTTTGGCGTAACAGTTACTACAATTACTTAATGTAAGTTGTAAATTATCGTGATATAAATTAACCTAGCTCAGCTAGATTAGCTTTCGTTAAATATAATTAGTAGTTACTGATAAACCAAAGTTAAGTTTCAAAACGTCGTTTTTAACTTTACTTATCCTAACATTACAAACAACATTTATAAACTTACCTCGATTTACTGTTAGCTGTGGTGACCTTAGCTGGTGTGACGTTATTCAGAAATTGTCAGTTGTGAGCTGGAGTGACGTTAGTCAGAATTTCTCAGTTGTTAGCTGGAGTGACGTTAGTCAGAATTTCTCAGTTGTTAGCTGGAGTGACGTTGGCTGTTAGCTAGAAGTTCCACTTGTTCAATGTGTTGTGGATATAAGTGCACTAGTGCAAACCCGCCATAAAATAAAATTGTATTATAATGCCTCGTATTCACTCTATGACATTTTGCTCAAAGTGCTGGAGATCAACATGTGAAATTCACTTGAACATAGTGAACCAGTCAATTCGTGACAATCGCTTGTCGTGGCTGCCTGTAATATGACATTTTTGCGTAGCATGTTCATTTTGATTACTTATCCAATAAGCTTCTATAGTTTAACATTTTGGTATGCAGCCTTTGAATTAAATTATCACTTCGACTTTAAAATCATGGTGAAAATATTTAATTTCTAGTAGCACACATTTTATTTCATGACTTTAATTTCCTTAAATTTACTATTATGGTATTTCATAGGTAATGTCAATATTCAGTATATTCATATTTTCAATAAAATATTTTCGTTAATGGTTCTTCGTACTGTAATTAACAATAAACAGCAGAGTTCCTTATTTACTTTTAATTGTATGTACCCTATAATATAAGATATATTATATACTTATGTTAAACATTCATTTAAAAAAATGAAACGTTCATAAGCTTTTAAGTATGGGTTTTAAGACGATGTAAGATGTGCAAATTATACTTTTGGCGCAAAGTGGCATTAAGAAACAGCTTCCTTGTCGGTAAGGTTCATGATTTCCAAACTACTTCCAGTCTCGGGCTACAATTGGGAATTCAAGTTATTGTAAAAAATATATTTGGTTTATTTAGTATGGGGAATATTACATGAACATCCAGGTGCACATACCTTTCGAGTGAATGTTTTTAGTTTATCCAGAATTGAAAACTTAGAAACCAAATTCTTTATGGCGCTGTCTGAATAAAAACTAACTTCTTTGATTTGACTGGATAGTTGCGGATGCATTGAAGCTATAATAAAAAAGAACAAGTTTTGGTCTCAATAATGTGTATTTATTTGTGTTTAATTTAACTGGCGTATTGAGTTGTCTGTCTGTTAGTCCGTACGTACTCGCTAACACTAATAATTTTGAACATAAAGTAAACTGAAAATTTGTATAAGGCTTATAGGAATCTGTAGCGCATATTGAAGTTCCGTTTAATCTGTCAAAGTCTAAGTGTAAAGAAACGGCGATTACCAGAATGGCTCAAATTATCATCATCGTCTTCATCCTCATTTGGGTCTAAAGCACAACTTTCAGCGACGGGAAGCATATCTCTTTCACAACTATTCGCCTCCTCGACATTTCCACTGGAACCCATTCCACTGCTTCCTCCAGAAGCCATAAGCTTCATGTATTTGTATTCCAGTTTACGATGCCTCCGCCAAAAGCAAATTAATGTAATTGAGAGAAGCGTTGTTAATCCAACTGCTACTTGAATAGCCACCTGCACACCAATAAGTGGAAGCTTGGTAAAGGTTTAAAAAAAAAGTCAAATACATTCTTTTTTTCGATATAAATTCACAGAAAATTACCTCCACAAACAGTGGTAGATGGTTTTGGCATTTTTGTGTTTTCGGCCATGTTGCATTAATAGTGAGCAGGCACTTGGATTCGGGAGAGGCCAAATAATGTATATCCTGTACTCCATCTTTACATTCTCCTTTCACGATTCTAAGACAGACAAATTTGCAAATTGCATTTGACCCATCAAAACAGCAATTAATGTTAAATTATTATTATCTAGGTATATGTATGTGTAAGAAATTGAGTTACGTCAGTTCATTTTCGTTGCATATGTGACAAGCATATGGAGTTTCCCAAATAAAGTGAAAATTGCATCCATCACAAGTAGCATCAGGGCATTTCTCAGGTGCTCTTATGTTATGCACATCAGCCTGCTGATCAACAGGTGGGCTCGTTGATGGCAATCTACACCTAAATGTAATGGTTGTACTGCGACCTCTCGGACAAGCCATGGTACGCCTGAAAGCAAAATAATCTTTTTAGAAAAATTATACAAATAATCCAGAATAAAAACTTGTATATTGGAGATATACTCTGGCGTGGAGAAGAAGAAATGAAGTTGGTGTGGGAATTTAATATGGTCATTAATTTCATCTGCAACCGACAAGCCCAAAATAGACGGCGAATGGCTTATTCCAACGAGGTGATCACCCAGTGAAGATGCATGTGTTGATAGAGGCTTTGTGATATAATTCATGTAATTATCGTATGCATTTTTATCGCTTCCTTCAAATGCTTCACCCCCAGCTGGTGGAAATATTGTGCTTTGACATATTAACGCTTCCACGAGAGAGTTTTCATTAATCATGCCGGCTTGCAGGGAAACGTTTTTATAGCAATGGGCATTTGTGTCTGCACAAAAACTAATGTTGAAAACGTGATAATATTGAGTTCCACTTGCTGTGAACAAGCTACTTCCTCGAACTGCATGAAATCTGTTTTAATAAATCAATGATTTTTTTTTACAAATTAGTCCATGCATAAATGCTCGAAAGTTCTTGACTCTGAAATGTTTGGGTGCTTTATTTTACCCTTTCAATGGTCGCAAATCATAAATGTATCCTGCAAGTTTTATGAGGCAATCACTGGTACACTGTACACCACTTTTGCTGATCAAGCCAGGTCCACAAGGGTGACAGGCATTGGAATCCATTGCAAAGGGATCAACAGTAACTGTTCCAGAAGGACAAGGGACACAGTCGGAAAAATTGGAATCGCTGGAGGTTGATTGAAATTGTGTACTATTCAGCTGAGAGCCGAGTTTTCCTTTGGCTCTGAGAATTTAAATGTAAATTATTTGTAGTATGCATATATATGGTATTCATGGGTTAGGAGCAACTTTATTTAAAATTTAAAGTTCGTTAGCTGTATTGTGGTGCTTCGTACGTGACATTTGATGCCAAGTATTGTCCTGGCCCACATGTAATGCATGATTGAAATGCAGCTGCATTTGTTCGTGATAACCTTTGACCGTCACGGCAAGGAGAACACCCACTTGCCCCACCATCAAAGCTGTTGACTACATTCACCTCATAAATCTTAACCCAGTTATTGTCATTGTCCACATTGATTTTTTCCCAACTAGAGTCGTTTCCACCCCAGTCACTTTTTATTGGACTATTATCTGCAGCTAGCGAGTCCCATTCAAGTTTTTGAAAAGCCCTGAAATTAAAATCACATTTCTTTCTCTATATGGCTACATTTCACGAATCAATTGAAAAACAAACGTTGTACATGGAAAAAATCTTACCAGCTAAAATCATACGTGTCATTGCGTGTAATTCTTTGTGTAAATTGTTGCTTGGGTTGCGTACCGATCCATCGCTGTATCACTGACGCATTCTTAGTTCGAGTACCCTATCAAGTGGAAGAAAATTTACACCAAGAATATATAGGTAGTAATTTCATGAATTAGCTTCTTTAAAAAAAAAAAAAATTAGCCACGTGATCTGTTGATTCAGTTGTTCCAATGTACCTGCATAAAGAGGAGCTCACAGTCATGTGCGCATTTCACCTCGAAAGTAAAATCCAACCTTCCCACTTCTAAAAGTTCTCCGTTTATAATTCCGCCTAAACCCCGAAATCCGGCGACGCTGACAGTCATGACAAGATAAACCCAACTAGCATGTCCTGTGCCACTCTGAATGAATTTGCTTTTCAATTGCCAAGCAGGCGAAGAGCTACAGCCATTCCCTTCAGGTGAAATACAAGTTGTGTGAACGTTATGTGGCCAAGAATACCATTGTGTCATGTAGTGACCCGTCTCTGGGACAGTATTTGTAGGGCATCTGGAGCACGGCGCTGAGCCGTCAGAGAAATAATTAGATGAACATGGCTGGCAGCTACCGTCACGGTACTCAGTTCCAGGATTACAGGGTGGACATTTCTGAAATGGTCCAGCGTCCGGTAATCGTACGGCATTATCTCTTGTTTCCAAACATATTTTGGGTTCTATCCACTTGTATACCACTCGTGTCTATTTGTAGAAACCACAAAGAATTAAAGTGCATTTTGTTTGCAGTAATTAGCATGGTATGTACATTATATGCGCGTGCCCAATCAACTAACCTGATTGTTTGCATTGCAAGGATCATGGACTGAGTAGAAATCGGACGTTGTGCACGCTGGTCTCAAAGTGCATTGGGAAGAACCAGGCTCGGCGTAATATTCACTGCTGTCGCACTGAATACAAGTCGAAGATTTATGAGTAGAATAGTAGTCTCTTTTGCAAGGATAGCATGTTTTAGAAGCAGTGCTATCACTGAAAAATCCCGGTGGACATGGATTGCATGACGAGGTATAACCGACACCTGAGGAAACAAATGCTCACCTAAAGATCTAGTGGCGCAAGATAAGTAAGCTTTCTAGTGCTTATATTTGTTTTTACCTTCCAACTCAATTCGTTTGATCATTACAGGTTTTGGTCTATGTGAATCAATTCCCATGGTTTTCCACTGAAAAATGTTAAGACCAGTGTGTAACGCAATTTCCTCTGTTCTCCACGTCCCTTCTCCTGTCAAACGGGGCCATCGGCTTCCTTCTGCTTCTCTCAAGCTTTCACATTGTTCGCTGTTAGCCTTTTTTAAACCATGGTGATGTTCATGTATATTAGCAAATTTAGATCCAAATATACAAATTGCCGTGCTTGCGTAATTATTGGAACAATACCTGAAACTGAAACAGGACGCTATCATCCGCGTATTGATAAGTGAAGCGTAAACTTCCTGGTTTTACTAATTGCGCTGTATATGTCAGAGTGGCAACACATGGCCCACCCAGACTAACCAGCATATCACCTCTACTTCTCCATCCCCATCTGCAATTAAACAGAATCATTAACATTCCTCCAACTCTACCTATACATAATTGTGGTCATATCACAAAACAAATAAAATTCACTTTCGCTTCAACAAATTAATCTCCGAACAAATAACAAATGATCTATATTCTAATTTGTCATTACGTATGTAAACTTTAAAAATATCGAAAATTTAACAGCATGCAATCATTGAAAATGTATTTATATATATATCTACAGTTTTCTACTTACTTGCTACAGTTAACATCTGCATACTGACGACCAATAGTGGAAAACATGCTATGAAATTTTTCTACTTGTGCACGGAAGCCCGTTGGTAGGGGCTCCCATTCATCAAAGCGCAATCCACCACCGAGAGAATACGTACCCGCTTCGCAGTCTTCGCATTGTACTGTGGTCAGATTTAAAAACTGTCCAGCTTCACATGCTTTGACTATAAAATTGATTTTATTCATTACTTACATTATTCCCACTTTGTACTTTGGTATAAATTGAATGACTAATAAAAGTAGCAACTGTGCTTTCAAAAAATACAAGTTGCTTCTTACAGCATTCATTTAATCTTCTCGGTGCAATATGTGGCATCACAGTTTCACAACCAACACTAGGAATGGCAACCTGCCATCGTCCTCCATCAGCGTCACACTCCGTGAACTCATAATGATAATCATTCTACTCGAAAAAAATCAAAGAATATTTACATTCAAAAACCTGAGTAGCTTGACGATAGCATATATTATTCTGAATCAAACATTAATATAAATTTTCAAATATAATCATACCAATTGGCAGCTAACGTTTTCCAATTTTTTACTCCTTTTCCCCTCAGATTTAACGTGGCGTGTGGAGAGGACCACGAAGCAGAATAGTATTTTGAAATTCCAATTTAATTTCATGATCGGGCATATAAGCTACTACGGTGGTAGACTGACCCACAAAATCAACCTGATGAGCCTCGTATAAAATGTATAAATCACACAAACACACTTGCACTGTCTCTATTGTCCATCTATATCACATATATGTACTTGAGACAAACGTAAAAACAGTTCGTTGTTAATTCCAAACTTTCACCTGAGCATCCACTTTCTTCGCTCGTGTACATATACTATTCTCTAACTGACTGGTTGCGTGTACACTTTGTACAGTGATAGCGGATCAAGAAAATTACGTGACGGAAAGCAAAAGGCCGAAGGTTGTTGAATGAAGGATCAAGATCCAGATGGTTTGCCAGTACGGTTAAAAGAAACAGAAAGAATTATCATTGTACTTACATACTTGGGGTTTCGTGATCAGGAGGAAGGCAAGCTCGATTTGTCTCAAGTTGAATGAAAAGGAAAGTATGGAAAAACGAAATTGCTGTTGAACGAGATACTTGTATACATCAGCGTAAGTGTATGTATAGTATAAAGAAACTACTTCCAAGGTGCTTTCACGGAGCTGGAAAATTACTTACATTTCTCTTCTTTCACATATGCTTACTTATTCCAGTTTTCTTGGCTTGCCCGAAGGAGCCCGAGTACCAGTGAACTCTGCGTGCAACCCGTTGTAATCCGATCCGTTGGTGGTTCATGCGTCTCTTCTCTTTGTGCTTTGCTTAGGCTTAGGCTTGTTTCTAGCTTCCTAGGTGCAAAAAAACCCTCTGGAAGGCTGGAAGCATTTGTCTTTTCCATGAATCTTAGGTTGCAAGTTTGATCGAATTCAAATTCAGACCAATATTTTTATACGATTATATTCGGAGCCACACGTTGTGAGGTTTTACGAGACAAAGTCGAATAGACTCTGGGCGATTAGAAAGTGTAGTAATGTAATAATCATTAATTGAAAAAGTATCAATAGAGGCACTTGGGAATCATTTCCGAAATTTGTTGACAAGATTAAGATGACTGATACATTTCAACGTTTGGTTGAAACTCAAACAGTTAGTTCTCTTGCTCGTAGAATAGCAACTAAAATAGCGAAACCACTTCCTTCACCAGATTCCCTTGACTTAGCACTGGCATCCACGTACGATCACCATGCTGTGTGGGGTGCAGGTAGAGCTAATATTGTCAAGCAAAGACAAGCTTGTCTTTCTAACCATGCCGGAGATTACAAGACAGGGTTAGTAAACGTCAAAATAAATTATTTTAAACAGTTTCAATGCATAATAAATAGAAATTTTAATAATCAACCCCACAGTCACATAACAACTGACGACAAGAAGGATAATTCGTTCGTAAAATCCGTGGAATCAAAATTCCCTTACCGCAACGATACCTATCATGTACAACTAGGGATTCCTTCCTACCATACCTCCAATTCAAGAAGGGGCTACGGACGGGGGCCAGATGGTTGCTTCTATTCAATTTGAAAGTGCACTGACAAAACGTAACTGTTGTGGGTTTAAAAGTTTAAATTCTAAAAGGCAAAATAGCAGAATAATGAAAAATCATCATGTTACTACACCGAATAATTCGTACAGCAGAGAAATAATTTGGAAGCCCATCAGTAGGCATTTTGTGGTATTGCATAGTACGCTCTACAAAGTAAATCGTGCCTGACCACCATTTCCGCTGTTTATCAATTTCTGACTTCAATTTCCGTCCATCCAAATTTGCAAAAGTACCATTGTGCAGAATTGCGTATGATTTAAGACAAGTATTTCTCTGATTCAATTTATATTTTCCTTAATGTAAAAATGTTAAATAAAATATGAATGTTCATCTGTACGGGTTACATAATAAAGCAATTATGGAACGCCAAAAAAATGTGTTGTGAGAAATAAGTGCTTGGTAGCCCAGGAATATATATGTTTCTATCATAACTTGTCGATGATTTATTTATTTACAGGTAAGGGGTTTTCTCCACGTGGAATGATATAAAATACATATCGTGTGTACGCCAATAAATTTATTTTTTACAAGCTTCTGTTCTACTTACACTAATAGGTTGCATCTAAAACTATGAGATAGTAAAAGAGTGAATATCATGTAATAATAATATTGCATCAATCCTGTGGGTAGGGTACATTTTTGACAAAAACATAAACAAACGACAATTATGTGGATTAAAATCACTACTACAGTGACAGAACACATCACATTACATAAAATAGCAATGTGAAATGTTCAATCAACGGAACAGTGTCCATTTAATTTAAAACAATACTACAAAATACTAACAGTAACTTGGTAACAAACTTAAATTTAATTGTCATTTAAAGCAGTGTTTTATAGCACATCTGCTGCTATATACTGACAATATTTTTCATTCTGAAATTTTTTACATATCCTCCAATTTGTTGAAAGTCACTTGTTTACTTTTATCATTTTGACGATACATATTTTTATATGCGCATCAATTTCAAAATAAGTTAAAATTCCCGTTAAAACACGGTGTAGTATTTATATTGCAATATTAATAAGATAAGACGATTACAAGTTGTAATTCTTTCCTACCGACGTTTTGTACATTATTTACTTCAAAGCAAAATGAAAACTCAAATAGGACTATAGCCGACTAAAATGAACAAGAAACATATTTATTAATGAACTGTTTTATATTTATATTTTTGTTATTTTGTTGACTTTCCCCTAAGTCACCATATCAGCTGAATTCTGATGTGATGAAAATCTGCTGATTTCTCTCGCCTGTTACAAACTAACATTGGATAAACCTAATTTAAAAAGCACATTATATTTGATACTTCAGAAGGAAGTAAAATCCTTGTTACAAAATCTTGTTTATTCATTGTATTTACAATAATACCTAATTCCATATAATATTAACTTCTACCATACATTCCCTTCAAACTTTATCACGCGTCACCCAATTAACTCGGAGAATACCTGAAAAGTCGCTGAAAATACATATGTAATCAGCAGTAGTAAAAATGAGGTTTCTCTGGCTCCCACTTTATCAAATATTTGCAATTATATATTAGTGCAAAATTTGTTTAGTGATTTTCATAATGACTCATTGAAGATAGCATGAGATAACATAAAAACACATAAAACCCACATGAACTGTGGTCTCAAGTAAAAGGTCCTCAGGTAAAAGTACAGATAACGTTGTGCATGTACACATATACACAATCATATACCCTATATCTTACAACATGCATGAAAGGGATTTCAAAAACTTGTGTAGGGTGTCATCAACGTCTGACATTTTGCGATCTTTGCACATAACTCCATGCATGGGGACAGAGTTATACCAATTGCACCAAACCGGATGCACTCACTCATATACATATTTATATTATTGCGTTTGGTTCTATCATCTACATAGCATAACGTTTCAGATCGGCTCTTTTGTAACATTAAAATATGATTGATACGATTAAACCGAAAGACAACACCCTTAATGAAAAATATTTATCTGCGATGATACTTCCGTTCACGGCTGTCACGATCCCTGTCCCTTTCTCTGTCTCGTCGGTCGCTATTTCTTCTTAAAAAATCACTCACAGATTTTTCGTACTGAAAAGAAAAAAATGGATGGATTCATTGTAAAAATTGGTAACGTTGGCATTGGGTTACGTAGCACACTTTCATTGTGTTCCAAGGATTGCTCGTAAATAAATGTTAGTATATAATATATAACTTAATTATGTTTACAAATAATTATATACATATATACGTTTATAAACAACATATATTCTAATCTACTTTGATTTATCTCCTGTACGTAGAAAGAAAGTTAACTCGTGAAATGCTGCTTGTCGGATAATGTGTAGAGCCAACCTATATTTAACCCCAGAATCTGAGCACATTACAGTTCGAAACCAAATTGGGATTACCAAAAACCTACCGGACTAGAGGAGCGAACCTCCGTAAGCGAGCTCCTAGTGTTACTCGGGAAATCAGGCAATGGAGGACCATCATAGTACCTTGGGGGTGGTGGCAACGAGTCAAAAGGTGGCTACCATTTAGTGATGGCATTGTATCAATGCAACATAAAATATATTAAAATGAATGAATGTAGTAGACGGCTAACTTATCAAATTTAAGTACCCAGTCATCCAACCATTATTCATATGTTGAGCATTTACAATCTGCTTCATTAAAATTAATAAATCAAAACAATTGGATGACTGATTATTTTACTCCCATTGGCAAACGTACACTTTTGCTGGCAATATATTTAAGTGATTATACTTATTTTAGGCGGTAATACAATTAGATACTGTGCAACGGTGCAAGATATGAAAACCGCTTACCGGTGGTGGATACGGCAATGGTGCCATAGGTGGAGGCCTATGGTGGTAGTCCCTTGCGGTATAATCCATGTAGCTTTGTGACGAACCCTTAAAGAATTAAGATTAATAGATATTTCATCCGAGAAGCAAATACACTACAACTTTAATATTTTGGAAAGTGTTGCCTTGACACTTATTCACGATACGAATGGATCAATCATTACCGTTCTGGTCAAAACATGTGTTTAGAATAAAATAATAGCTATGTAAGAGAGGGACAGAGAAAAAAGAAAGGTGAAATCATATTTGATACTACTACTACTAATAGTATTACTAAAAAGTCGATTAAATTATTAACACAAATATAGTTACTTCTCAAAATACTAGTAATATTAGTAAAAAAAATTATAATAAAAAGTTATAACTTTGAAACAGTCATTACAATGGCATACAGTTATGATTGAGCATGCAATTTATTTACTACTATTGATAAGATCAATTAAATGAGCTTTCTTCGTGTCGGTCCCTCGTAAAACGCAATTCTTAAGCAGTAGGAGCAAGTCAATTTTGCAATGTAGATTCGGCATTGGTTCTGGAGTGTTATGAGTATCTACCTTTCGTAAGGTACTGCTAGGACGTTCTCTGTAGCGTTGTTGTGGGGGTATTTCCGTACTTCTGTCTCCATACATTGGTGGCTTGTAGTAATCATAGGAAACTAGTTAGTGGAAAACAAATAAGATTTTTAAAAATAGGTCGACGAATATCAATTGGATTGTATACATTCATTTGATAACTGGATGAGCTAACCTCTGGACCTCTTGGCTGTTCGATGCCCATAGTCATCGTCCATAGGATATCGACGTCGCGTGCCCCTAAATTATACAAGTGTAAATGAGATTCACATCCTTACAACGCTTAAACTTATTATTACCAGTTAAGAAGATCCATGTAACCAAGAAACTCATTGCACTTCAGACTTACCACACTCGCAATACCTGCCATAGATGAATTTATGCAAATAAAACTGATAATTTTGTTTGACAGCTATTAGTTCATGTAACAAACAAACAACTGCGAAGATAAAGGTTCAATTGCCGGTGATGATTCAAGTAAAAATTTGGGCCACGCATGAGATAAAACAAAACACTAACCTACATTCTGAAGGTGTTTCAGCAGCTTCGAAGGAAACACTCATTTCATTTTCATGCCACGAATATTTTCTACGCCAAAATGGTTAGAATGCCCCTTTGTCATTTTCTAATAGTTCATGAAAAAATGTATAGTGAATGGCGATAGGTTGGAAGAGAAGAAATGATTCACATATCACTCATTTTGTGACATGAGTCTCTCAACACTACACACTGGTTTCACCTCAGAGCCCTGGTTATCAATACAACTATGGCGCACCACGTAGATTGAAGTAACTTGGAGCTCAATCCTATCCTCTGTGCAATTTTCAAATGTCCAACTGATATGTCAGACGATCACGAAACCCTTCCGCAATCATATTTTATGGGAGCAATAAACCAGTAGTTCACACTGTTCACTATATAACGTGCCAACAATGATCAAAATAGATTTTTGGGCTAAGCTTTTAAGTGGGACATGGAAAGTTTGTATAATAGTTCATTAGCACACACTGATCTGATGCCATTCTTAATTAGTCCACTGATATACCTCCCATAATCGAAGGGTCGTGTATTACGATACATTTGAGGAAACCGCCCTCTTGAATCACGACGATCTTTGATTCCTCCAACAGTACGTCCGCGAACACCCGACATCATTGCTCCGCTTGATCCTAGCGGTGCTACAACTTTTGAATGACCAACTCTTTTAGCTGCGTCTTTGCTTCGTTTCAAGACGATTCCCCAGTCTGTCTTCGTGTCCATTGGAAATAGCCGACACAGTTCTGATGCAACATGAGGCTCGATTTCCTAAACACGAGATATACAGTATTACATGAAGATTGAGTGAAAATGCTTTCACATAAACTAATAAACAGACAAACACACCTGACCATCGCGACCAATTTTCACTGGTTTACCCTCGTTCCAGGGATTGAATAAATGCTGCGTTTTGTTGAAGGACAGATCGTTCCTAGATTAAATACATTTGCAAATTTTAAATTTTATAACACTTGTACTGTACATGAGCACAATAGAATAAAAAAATGTTTGGAATACCTTGAAATCCAATCGATGCTAAATACACCTCCAAGAGCTCTCTGGCTTAGGCCGGCAGGCAGCACCCAATTCACTTGTTGGCCACCTCGTTGAGATTCTGTTGCAAGTCTAGCAAACCCAGAATATTTTCCACTTTCTTTTACTGAGAAAATCAAAATTACGTTTCGCGTTTCCTTATATGCCTGAGTCAGCTTTGAATCATTTCCGGGTGGTGTTGACCAAACACCCTTGGATTTTGAAAGATCGACATTTTCTGCATTGTTACTTTTCATCAAAAAGAAACGAGCGTCTCGAAGAATATAGTTAAGACGTGTAGCATATTCTTTAAAAGGAAACAAATCATTCAAACGTTTTAAATGAGGTAATTATTTTTTGGCATGGTAAAGAACATAGAACACTATCATAGAGCCTACATACCTCGTTTCATTTGCTTGGGATCTCCTTTATAAACAATCAAGACATTTTTAAAATATTGTAAGCTTTATAAATCTTGTTCACACACACATACATCATACATACTTCTATCAACGGACAATTACAAATATGTGTAACATTGTAACAAACATACCCGACTTTTCCCCATCATTCTTCTCTGGTATTTCTGGACTTCCTCTGTCTGTTATCAACAAATAATTTAAACAAAATAATAAGCATATATATCATTTCTTTGCAGTTGCATTGAGTAGAACAATTTTTAAATTACCGCTGCCACTTTTAAAACTTCCAGAACTGAGAGATGGGTTAGAGATCTGACTATGATTTTCATCATCTGAGGAGCTAACTTCGCTCCGCGTGTCATACTGGTCATCATCATCTTTTACTCGTCTGGAATCCTTTGTGCCAGATTTATTTCCAGTGTCATGCTCTAGTTTGACATAAGCATATGCATACACATCAGCGTCGTAAAATAATACTCTGGCCTCTAGTGATTGCTATTTTTTATTGCTTACGTTTGTTAGAATTATTGTGAGACGACTCTGACCCCTTTTGGCCCTTTGAATCAGAGTCCTTGTTGCTTCCTTTTTCCCCATCTAAATATTAAAAATAAATACATTGTAATACGTAGCAGAGATTTACTTTCGTTTCCATTTGCTCATATACATGTATTTACATACAGTGAGATCTTGAATTTTCACTATCCGATAAATCAGCTTTTCGGTCTCCACTGGTATCCATTGGCTCAGAGTCAGATACTGACTCTACGGCTTTAATATCCGGATCATCAGACTTCTACAACAACAAAATGACCATCAAAATGAATCTTTGTTTTAGTGAACTAGAAAGGTGTTTGTCTTTTGAATAATGTCAATTGTCACAACCTCAGAGTTCTTCCTTCGGCTCATTTTCTGAGAGTCGTTAGTTTTAGTAGGAGTCTTTCCTACAGCAGATGCCTCTTTTTTATTTGCCGAATTAGACAATTTGTCGTCGCTCTGAAAATAAAATTGTGACAATAACACTTTTTAACAAGTTCATGAGAAATAACTCTTGAATTAAAATAAAATTGAAATTTATGCAAGCGTAAATACCTGAGCAGAGCTCGTTGCCTTTGCGTTTGTCTGCCGTAGAGACCGTCTACGGGCTGTTGAAGTGAAAGAAATCTTTACATTAGAAATTTGCACATCATACGTAGTTATAACTTAAGTTAATGTATTGTATTTAATGAACGCACTATTAAGTTGTTTGGTTACTCCTTCGTCGCCGACTCCTAGATCTTCTAGATTTTCTTCCAAGATATCGTCCAGAATATCAACCTCGGAGTCTAAATTATTCCGCGTTGGAATTAGTATTAGAATTGATTGATATGATATGAGTAAAACATAGACGAAACTGTCAAATTTTGAAAACTAGCTCATATATAATTTACAAAAGTGATAAATGGAAGCATTTACAGTGCTACACTTTAGCGCACTAAACGAAGTTGTGCGTTAATTATTAATAAGTAGTTATTGTACCTTTATTCTCCAAGCTATTCATGACAGACGAAGATGTGATCGGCTACTATAATCCAAATCATTAACAGGTGTAACTGCACGTACAATACTCCTGTAAGCCATTATAAAACCACACTATGATTGATGATAAAACATTTTGAATTAGTACCACAATAATAAGTTTGTCATACGTTCCTAATTTCACTCATAGCAACCCTATTTAGTTCACTTTCGTTCACGCGTAACGATGATGAAACGAGCTGCACTTAAAACGGCTTCTACGAAGTAAGTACTTAAATTGACTAGGTATTTCATAGAAATTGTTACATAATAATCATGAATTATAGGGTATCATACTGAAAATTTATAATTGAGAAATCTGAATTAGTTGGAAACCCTTTCATTTACAGTTAGTGATAAAAAAGATTTAACCTTTAATTTATTTTTGTACAACTCAGTGAGTGTTTTTGCCGATTATACTATAAACGGTCAAGGAATAAACACGCCAACCGATGGATTCTAGATTTCAATGAACAGTTTTGAAGAATTAAACACTAAAACACCAAACGGTTGGCGAAAAAAAAATCACCTCACTTATTTTCAAAGTCTGAAAGAAAATAGGGACAATTCCACAATTATTTATAATTGCTAAAAGCACGCAGTTCTTGAAAATTCTTGAACTTTTTCAGTCACTTATTGTAACGAAAATCACTGTCAAAAGTTAAAAAAAAATATATATATATATAAAGCAAACATTGAATTTGTCTTCCACAGAAAACAGTTGTATTCAAAATATTGTATAAAGTAGGTATGGTATGTAAAGTAAATGCACCCACAAGTACTGCAGAAGATACTGATGATGACGGTGTATTGATAAAATACCACCGCTTTTTCGTCTACAATTGCACCGAAAACCAGTGCAAGTCTTTACCAATCCAATATACAATGGCAATTCAGTTCATCAATATTATAGTACACGTACGTCTTGCTTTCCCGTGAATTTTGAAGGTAAAACCAACTAAGTTTTTTTTGCAATAATGAAGACACCTGGAATTGATCTACCTCTACAAAAGTTGCTAACTACGAGAACAATTAAAATGGACTTGCGTCTTTTTTTAAAAATTGGTTGGTAGTAAATAGTAAATAATTATTTTAGAAATAAAAATGCTGTGAAACTCAAAACAGGAGAAAAGACACACACAGAGATGTCAAATAAAAGTTTTGGTATATATATGTATGTATTAAAATCATCGGCCTAAAAGCTTGCAATCCGCTGCACGTTCTTACAGAAGTAGGAGCTATATGATAGAGACAGACAGCAGAAGACGCAACAGAACAGTCCAACATAAATACAAATTGTACACCAAAAACAAACAAGTAGAGTATTATGTAGAATGTATGTACGTCATACAGTTGACAGTGTATAAAAATACATAGATAATATACAATATACATACATATTACATATTATATGATACAAGCACGAACAATAACCTGCAGCTTGTAGTAATTACGCTTATACTTAAATATCAAATTTCACCGACTTTACATTTCCTGAGACGAGAAAAGAGCACTGCTGCTCTGCTATTTTCAATACAATCTCAATTTCATCCACGTAAAAGTTGAGTTGATGCTTTGGTTAAGTCCTATTTTTAAGTCATACTGTATTTCATGCAGTGCGGGGATACGGAGATCCGTCTGCTCTTTCTTTTGGGTTCAGCAGTTAAGCATAAATGTCACAAAATTTCTACTATTCATTTTTTAAAATTTGACTTGGATCGGTCGTGCTTCAAATGCCACTCTCATAAAGAGTTTCTTGCATTAAAAAGGTAAGGGTAAAATGATACGTTAATAATTATTATAAAGAGGAATTGTTGCCACACATTTTAATCAATTTGATCTGATAAATAGTCTGAATGTGTTTTTTTAAATTGTAAAATCTCACTGACATTTGAAATAAGAACATTAGTACCAGCCCTTGAGTAGCAACAACAACCCTCTATTTTATCCATTTCTCATCAGTATAATTTTATAAGGGAGCTGAGGTAGTCCTTAAAAATTTATTATTGTCTAAGTGGTGCCCCTGGTGCTGGAGGAGCACCCACTGTTATTCCATCGCCACCTTATGTTAATTTTATTTGCCAGTGGCAAATTGCCACGAACAGACGTTGGCCTAGCAAATGTTATTCATGCCTGGATTCTGGTTGGATTGGACTATTTTTGGACCTTTAAAAAAAATATTTTTTTAACCTCTCTGGTTTCTCCAGATTTATGTTTCATCTTTTCTCCATGTCGAATATTAATACTGCATTGATTTGGATTTAAATAAATCATTCATGTCATCATGCCAAGTAACGAAAAGAAAATCTCCAAAATTGTCTTTTCAACAAAGGTTATTGGACACTACCCTAATCGAACTTATTTACACTCCGATTTTTCGGGTTTTATTGATGGATGTACCCATTGATTTTAGATTTCAAGCTTTGTGTTGGTTTAGTTTGGTTCTTTGTCAGAGGTGCGTACCGTACCTAGCAGTTCAAAACAAAATCAGGAAAGTACACTCAGTCCTCTCCTGCTTCATTCATACCCCTTTCTGTCATTTTAGTCCTTCTTACTCTTTCTACTACAACTTCCATTTATTTACACTTTGCATTAAATTCAAAATACTCACACATTTG
This sequence comes from Zhuqinia jingwanae, assembly GCA_027744095.1. Lineage (NCBI taxonomy): Eukaryota > Metazoa > Arthropoda > Collembola > Entomobryomorpha > Paronellidae > Zhuqinia > Zhuqinia jingwanae. The sequence goes on from JAHZNC010006416.1 coordinate 20,440, forward strand.
ATCGTAGCGTACTCTTTGCTGGTCCCTGTGTGGTTGTGTTGTGAATCACAACTTGTTTGTGATATTTAAAGTACACGGACACACAAAAGAGATACACTTGTACATGTATAGTTAGTTGGTTGGGACATGAAAAAGTGTGGCACTGTACACCAGTGTTATACACATTGCACACACATCGCATTCCGTTGCATCCATTTCTGCCGGACGACCAGAGATAGAATATATATTTGTATATATAAAAATATATATAAATATTATATTTGGAATCATAGTGCAATGATATAATACACTATAAGGATTTATATACTTTAGATAGTGAAGAAGGATATATAGTGTAGAAAAAACTTCTGTCAGCCGTCTGCCTTTCCATCAGCACGATAAAAATACGCTCTGAACGAAGATCCACGTCAGTCAGTGGATGCGGCTAGCAATTCATTTACTAAGACGGAACGTCAAAATATTCACTTGCACTTTACCAACTTGTGATTAATTTTGGTGACATTTGGAGGAAGTAGTTTCATTGACTGGGGGGTCAAGTAGTGTTTTAATTTTGTGTAATGATATCTTAGCATATGCATGTTTATTTGAAGTTATAAAAAGAGATAGGACTAATCCTATTCCGGCACAGGTATTTAAAAAAAATACAGAACATTGTTTATCTGTTGTGTCTGGTCATTTGTATATTATAACAAGAGACTTGTACTCAATATGATAGAGAATCTATTTAAAGATACGGAATTAAGGGGTAGGATTTTAAATGTAAAATATAAATGTAACCATATCGAATGTTTGTTTTGTCGTATTTCAGAAAGCTTAATAGGTAAAACAGGAGCTTGGTTGGAGGGGAGGTGAAAATTTGGTAACATGTTGATTAAATTCGAGAGTAAATCCCACCGAGTGAAAGGTCTCTCCTTTCATCCAAAAAGACCATGGATTTTAGCCAGGTATTTTTGCCAGTGCAATTTACATAATGAAGTTATTTCAAAGGGTTAATACCATATGCTGAATGCGAACGGGAACATTAACAGCTTTTAATTAATTATTCTAGCTTGCACAGTGGGATAATTCAGCTTTGGGACTATCAAATGTGCGCGTACCTGGAAAAGTTTGAAGAGCATGATGGTCCAGTACGTGGCATCTGTTTCCATAACCAACAGCCTATTTTCGTATCTGGTGGTGATGATTACAAGATCAAGGTAGAATAAAGATGTTGTAACACGACGCTTGTGCTTGACACAGTCGTTTTAGGAAGTTTGCTGTCATATAGCGTCATTAATGTTTGTATATTATTCGTTCACAGGTTTGGAACTACAAACAACGCAGGTGTCTCTTTACCTTGCTAGGCCATCTTGATTACATTCGATCTACGTTCTTTCATCACAAATATCCTTGGATTCTGAGTGCTTCTGATGACCAGACAATTCGAATCTGGAATTGGCAAAGCAGAAATTGTATTTGCATCCTTACTGGTCACAATCATTATGTCATGTGTGCTCAGTTTCATCCAACTGATGATCTTGTTCTTTCGGCTTCACTTGATCAAACTGTTCGAGTCTGGGATATTTCGGGTATTTCACTTTTGTTGTGCATCGAATAAAATGCTATACTTATGCGGGCTGTTTGTGATATTTTAAATGCATACTGGTATTTAAATAATAAAATATAGGCTTACGTAAGAAGAATACGGCTCCAACCACAAGTCCCGTTGATGACCACCACCGTCATCCAGGTAGCGCAGATTTGTTCGGTCAAGCTGATGCGGTAGTTCGTCACGTACTTGAAGGACACGACAGAGGTGTCAACTGGGCGTACTTTCATCCTACCCTCCCATTGATTGTTTCAGGAGCAGATGATCGCCTAGTCAAGCTTTGGCGAATGAATGAGGCCAAAGTATGTTTGATAATTATTCTTTTATTGTACTTGTTACCATACAACGACATGTAGCGAAATACTATTGTTTTGTATTTAATCATCCACCTCCATAATTATTACATTAGGCATGGGAAGTTGATACTTGTCGAGGCCACTACAATAATGTATCATGCGTTCTCTTCCATCCTCGCCAAGAATACATTCTTTCCAATTCTGAAGATAAGAGCATTAGAGTTTGGGATATGACACGAAGAACTTGCCTGCAGACATTTAGAAGGGATCAAGATCGATTTTGGGTGTTGGCAGCGCATCCAACTTTGAACTTGTTTGCAGCTGGTCATGATTCTGGAATGATGATATTCAAGGTACATTACATTGCATTGTTTGTACGAAATACGATGGACTGACTGAGTAAAATTTACCTAAAATAAATTGTCTTTTTTCTGTTTGCAGTTGGAACGCGAAAGACCTGCGTATGCTGTCTATGGAAATTTGATCTATTATGTCAAGGAAAGATACATGAGGCGCTTAGATTTGACTACGTCGAAGGATTGTGCAGTTATGCAATTGAGAGGTGGGAATCGCCCCAACTGCCATAGGTAGTAATTATTATTTTATTCATATATGTATATATTTTCGAGTCAAACCCAATTCCTTACCAGATCATATCCCTTTGTTATTCAGTATGTCTTACAACCCGGCCGAGAACGCCGTCCTTTTGACTACGCGCACTACTAATTCTGATAACAGTAGTTTCGAGTTGTACATGGTTCCCACTGATCCATCAGATTCTCAAAATTCGCCTGATGCTCCTGACTGCAAAAAGTCTTCGGGGGTAACTGCTATTTGGGTTGCTAGGAACAGATTTGCAGTTCTCGACAGGAATCAATCTGTATGTCCAACATATTATTAATATTTTTAATTTGTTTGGTAAAAATTACATAAGTATTACTCTTAATTTTCCCCAAAGTTGGTGATAAGAAATCTGAAGAATGAAGTAAGCAAAAAGATTCAAGTTCCAGATTGTGATGAAATATTTTTTGCGGGTACTGGTTTGCTTCTTTTACGTGAACCTGAGTCACTTACCCTCTTTGATGTACAACAAAAGAGGTATTCAAAATACACCATTTTTGTAGATATACTGACGACGTTGACGTTGTACTCCATCTATTTAACAAGGCTTTGATATAACGACTTAAATTATTTGTAGGGTTCTGGCTGAAGTTAAGGTGTCAAAGGTTCGTTACGTAGTTTGGGCGAATGACATGTCACATATTGCCCTATTGGCCAAGCGCTCAATCACGTTGTGCAACAAAAAGCTGCAAATTTTAGCTACTTTGCAAGAAATTACGCATGTCAAGTCTGGGGCTTGGGATGATTCTGGAGTATTTATTTATACTACCAGTAATCATATCAAGTATGCTCTCACCAGTGGGTAAGTCTCTCGAAAGCTCAATTAGGTATAAATAGTAAAAGGCAGTAAATTATAAATAATTTTCATGGTAATTTTTTTCAGTGACAATGGGATAATTCGTACTTTAGATATTCCAATCTATATTACGAAAGTTAAAAACCATCAAGTTTTCTGCCTAGACCGCGAAGTCAAAGCACGTGTCCTAAATATTGATCCTACCGAGTACCGGTTTAAACTAGCCTTAATAAATCGGAACTACGATGAGGTGTGAAAATATCTTGAGTTTTGGGCAGTAAAAGTGGTATGGAATAAGAAATTTTAGTACTAATAATTTGTATCTGAACTAATTTCAGGTTTTGATGATGGTGAGAAATTCTAAATTAGTCGGGCAAGCAATCATTGCTTATTTGCAAAAGAAAGGTTATCCCGAGGTCGCTCTGCACTTCGTTAAGGACGAAAGAACTCGTTTTGGATTAGCTCTTGAGTGTGGCAACATAGACATAGCCCTTGAAGCTGCAAAAGCTCTAGATGACAGAGCTTGTTGGGACAAGTTAGGTGAAATGGCTCTGCTTCAGGGAAATCATCAGGTTTGTTGTTTCAACGTTTCCTCTTTCTCATTGCGAAGAAGTTTGTTTTTGAACGTATTCAATCATGTTATTGTTTTTGCGTTTGTAGGTAGTTGAAATGTGCTACCAAAGGACGAAGAATTTTGCCAAGCTCACATTTTTGTACACAATTACTGGTAACACTGATAAATTAGGCAAAATGTTGAAAATCGCTGGAATTCGCAAGGACGTTGCGTCTCATTACTGTACTGCGTTACTGCTTGGTGATGTTATGGAGCGCATCCGTCTCCTCAAAAGTGGAGGACAATTGTCTTTGGCTTACTGGACAGCTGTCAACCATGGCTTGACTGAAGAAGCTGAACAACTTAAGGAGCTAATGGACGAAGAGCAGTTGGAAAATTTGAAAGCCTTGCCTTCTGCCAAACTTTTAACTCCACCTCCACCACTTTTCCTATTTGATGAAAATTGGCCTTTACTAACAGTGTCCAGGGTAAGTATATTTGTTTCATAATAAAAGTAATTTTCACTTGCCTCATTTTGAAGTAAACCTCTCATAGCAATGTGTAATGATTTAATTTTTCCCTTCCTTCAGAGCGTATTTGAGGGCCCAACACTGAAAAACAAACCCACTTTGGCAACAGGAACTGGATTTATTACGGATGAAATTGATGTTGAGGTCACTGGCGGCTGGGGAGATGATGATTTGGAGTTGGCAGATGACAATCAGGGGGAGAAAAATGACGATGAAGTTCCTGTTGGTGAAGGTCAGTGACATCAAATATTAATTTTTGCACTGGAAATGTTAATTTTTATAGAAAATTTATGTAAGTTTGGTGTGTATAATTTGTAGGTGATGGCTGGGACAATGAGGACGACATTGAGCTCCCGCCAGATGTTGAAGCATCAACGAATGACACTGGCAATGAAGGATTTTTCGTGGCTCCAACTAAAGGTGTTCCCGTCCCGCAACAATGGACAAATTCTTCCAAATTGCCGGCGGATCACATTTATGCTGGAAGTTTCGAATCTGCAGCTAGACTGCTCAACGACCAACTGGGTATTGTCAATATTGAGCCATTCAGACAATTGTTTCTGACAGCGTACACAAGATCACGTGCAACATACACTGCGCTTCCTATTTTGCCATCTTTGCACCTGCATCCTTTGAGGAATTGGAAGGATCAAAAATCCGGAGCACCAGCTGTGGGAATTACTATCGCTGATCTTGTCCAAAGGCTGCAGGTTGGTCACTAGACTAAACAAATTGTATTTATGGTGTTACAGATTAATGATTACTGTTTATTTCTTGTAAAGGGTTCGTATCAACTGACAACCATGGGCAAATTCGGGGAGGCACTTGACAAGTACAGAGGTCTATTACTGAACATTCCATTGTTGGTGGTCGATAATAAGCCTGATATCACAAAGGCGCAAGAACTAATTTCTTTATGCCGAGAATACATACTAGGTAAGCATGAAATTGCTTATTGACGCACAATTGACGTAAGTCGACTTGTTCATAATGGATTTCTTCAATTGAAAATCATTGTTCTTTATTGTCACAGGTTTGCAAATGGAATTGTTTAGAAAAGATCTTCCAAAGGACAAGCTTGTACCAAGTTAGAGATAATCCTTATTAAACTATGAAAAGTTTGTAAAAGCTGAAATTCTTTTAACTTACGTATTACCGTGAAATATAATTATTGAAATAAAAATCTATGGTGCAGAAAATTTTCGATATTTTGCAATGTTTATATTTAATAATCTGTTGTAAGATGCTATGGAAAAGTCTTAAGTAAAATTTTAGTTCTAGTAAATGCAAAACTGTAACAGTTGTAGTTTCACGTATACATCAATGCATGCGTTTTAATGGCCTGATTTATTTAGTGTAGTTTAAAATTAGAAATTTCATGGACGAAACTCATATTTTAACGTAAGTATCAGCTTGCCCCAATTACATAAACGTTTACATTCACATCACAGCTAATAAGCTAATGCATGTAATCACCCAGGTTATGGCACGGCACAGGTCCCCATGAGTGACATGTGACATAAAGTATGTGTGCATGCTATTTCAATTCAAAACTTATGTATTTTTATACAAGTGCGGGCAAAATATACACACCAACCAGAAGAGTCTAACCTGCCATACACCACAACGGCATCACCGTCACTTTGTGATATCTCTAATCTCATAATCTCAATTATCTTTAACAAGGGTTACTTATTTCACATTTCACAAAAAAGGTTACAACATGTAAGGTAACACTAAATTAAAGTAAATAAAATATTT
>JAHZNC010006417.1:0-40837 GCA_027744095.1 Zhuqinia jingwanae
GCTGTAGATTGTTTTGGTTGTTGGTCTAAGGAAGCAATTTTATTCGGACAAGAACTTGGTAAAAGAATTTGTTCAATCTCGGTAGAACACCGCTCTTCCTCATACTTCCGTCAGAGGATTGGAATTGCAATTCAGAGAGGCAACAAATTTATATCACAAATATAAAAACAACAAAAAGGGAACGATGCACAAGGTAAACGCCTAAAATGCCATGCGAGTTCTGGTTAAATTTTAAAATAATAAAAATAAAGTGGTAAAGTTTAACTTATGTAACTGAACAATAATCTACATATGTATGTAATCAAGTTACATTCTGAATTTCAGTATTGTTTTTGAGATAATATGCAAATGCCATGCATGAAAGAAGCTATTTTATATTTTGTCCATGCTCAACTTTCATGTTTTGAAACTAGTAACTTAAAACAATAAACATGATTTGTGAGTTTAAATTGTAAATATTTAATATTTATTAACAATAATAGTTATTATAAACAATCTTTGTGTTTACATGTAATGTGGTGATGAGTGTAATGTAAGCACATTTCATTATGTATGAAATGTGTGTGACGTATGTAATTTGGCATTGGTGATATGCTGTAATTCGGTAATTAACGAGCAACCACAGTTGGAAAACTCAAGCGAAATAACCAAAAATAAATTTTGTAAAAAAAGTTTTGGTCGTCAGTAATTGTGGTCTCTAACCGTTGGGGTGCGAAGACTTGTGGTGTGGGGCGGGGACCCTAAAATTGTGGTCCCGATTCAATAACCGAAAAAAGGGGTGTTGCTCGCAGCCTTATACCGAAGCACGGGTACTACCGAAAGCTGCTCATAGATACTGAAGATTTTCATAGGATGTATGACTGTCCTATAATTCTAGATGAAGTATGTTGTATTGGCTCCTTATTATTTGAGCGATATGGAATGATAAAATTCAATTTATAAAATAAGGCAGCACCTACTTATACATCCAACCTGAATTGAATCAGTATTGGTATTGCATACTCGCATTAAAACATTCACAAAGGTTAGGTAGTATTTACCATCAATAAATAATTACAATGGGAGACAGAATTTTAGTTTTACTTGTTTATTATAATTATAGATAGAACGGCCCTACATTTATATATTATCAAAATTGATCAATCGAAATGTATTCGAATACCCATTAAACTATATTTGTATTGAGTACTTGATTTAAATATCTAAATCTTCTCAAATCTCATAAATTAACCTGAAGGGCTCTTCCTATTTTAATAGGATATTATTCGTTTTATAATAAATTACCTTAAATAAATAAATATTTGATATATAAAATAAATATACACATACTCCAATTATGCTTATGGCTTAAGCTTCACAATTTAGCTGTGTGATCAAATTTACTAGATCAATCATCAGGCGCTATTTATTTGCGGAGTGAGCTTACTTCTTTAAAAAAAAATTCAAAAGTTGATGAAAATTGTAAATCCCTAAATGCTTGTTCCCAATGATCATCCTTAGACGCCGCAATAAGCTCAGCGACACGGTCTTGCGTTATAAAAGTCAGCTGGCTTACGGTAAAACCCCAAACATTGGAAGAAAAGGCTTACTCGGTGAGCAGGTTCTTTTCCCCGGTGCATACCCACCCATTTCCCATTTTACAATTTTTACAGAAAACATCGTACCAAATTTCTCACAATATATATACAAATATCACATTAAATTAAAATTCATCTTTCGATAATTCGAGTAATTCCCGAAACGGTTGAGGGATGCTAGATTCTAGGAGGGTGGAGGAACCGGAGTAAATGACTGAGTCTTGATGAGAAGATCATATGTGTTTGATACACTTCAAATAGGCTCGAATAAGCAGCTATAGATTAACCCACATAAGGGTGGCTGTGAAGCAAACAGAAATTTTCCTACCGGTTAAAATGATAATTATTATGAGGACCCTCCCGGTAATGGTTAATTACATTTTGACTCAAGTATTTTCCTCTTGCCACAATAGAAGTTTGTGCCACACTTGAGAGGATATATGGGCTAAACCAAATGCCTAGTTACTAACTTTCTTCGATAATAGGACTCGGTCTGTTTAGTCGACAGAGATTAGGTGAGTACTTGGGAGAAGGTATCTCAGCGAGTTAGCGACCAACATGAATTTGGGACTAATATAAGAAACCCATAACTTTTTACCAAATACACACAGCACCACACATATAGTAGAACAAATGGAAATGTAAGGAGTACACTTTCAGAATTATGTTGAAGTTTTAACCTTTAATGAATATTCCTCAGAAACTTTCCAGTGCCCTTCAAGACTCATGGGATTTTTGACAGAACGCTATTTTATAAGATGCTTTCAGAATGCATTGCATGAGATACACAGTGAAGTGTCAATGATGAGAATCTAGTCACTTCCAAGCTTTTCAGTCCTATTTCTGCCTTTGAACTAGTATTCCAGGTCAATTTTATCATGCATGTGTATTCCTTTTCCCTGCTAGATAATTGACTCTTAGGTGCCTAAAGCTTGGGTAAATGATAATGTGTCCTGTTTTTTCTCCGTATGCTATTTCATTTGCCTTATCAGCATTTAATTTACTCCAAGCGATATTATGTAAATTACAGTGCTGTCAAAAAAGCGCTTTTTTGGGAAATTATCTTTGCTTTCTGCTTTTTTGCTGTTTTGGCTTTTTGCTGTTTTGCTCTATCCCATTGGTAAAAAATCTTGATACTAAGAAGCGGTCCTTAATAAATTGAATAGGAATATATGGTTAGTAGGATCTGGGTAACTTTGGAGTAAACGGAGATGGGATGGGGACCGTGGTAGTTGTGTTATATTAATTTTTGCTAAAAAAAACAGCAAAGTTGCTCCTTGTTCAATATATCGTAATAATCAGCAGAGTTTCAGGCTGCCGCCTATAAAATGCTCTCTTGGCTCCACTAACAAAAAATCTCTTTGTCTAGCTACTAGACTAGAAAATAGGAGTACAAGCTTGATGGACTTGACGAAGTTGGTTCTTGCTGATTGGCTGTGCTAGTTGTGATATATCTCGTCAGCACTTTGTTTGCGCCAAGTTTGTTTCTGGCCTCTACCACACATCACATATAATAACACCAATTTGGTTTTTGTGTCTTGTGTGACTTGTGTGTGTCAGGATATCATTATCCTGCCATTTGTTTGTAAAAAACATACTCGGATAACAAATTAAAACACGTTTAGTGCAACGTCGCCTAAGAACAATGCGCACGCTAAGAATTAATTTATTACTATATAAAAGTGGTGGACAAGGAGGTATATAGGGATTCATTTTGTGGTTGGTTGATCGAGATTGATGTACTGATCAAGTCCAAAACAAGTGATTTTGTGCTTTAGAATTAAAAAGGGAACACATGGATGTGACGCCAAGCAGTAGCTGTGATCACTGATACCAACAGTCTTTCTATTTGTAGCTTATCAAATTGTTGCATGAATACACGCAAAGTAAAGCAAAAGTACACATACCAAGAAGCTCAAGGTAAAATGGGGCGACGGACAGAAGTATTATCATTATCAGTTTTGTAGTTACTCTATTATTGTTGTGCTAGCAATAGTATTTTGGAGTAGTTAGTTGGCTTGCTTAATACTAAGCTAAGGCAATAAATGAGCAAGCAGTTGGTTGTATTTAAAGAGAATAATATAATGAACAAAATATCCTTCAACGTCCACCTGTCTAGTTGTTGCAAGACATAATATATGATGACTTCAACTTATCACGTTGTGTTCATTTTTTAATCAAATGGTTTTTATATAACATAATTTTTTATCTCATTTTATGGTGAAAGGACAAGACCCTTTTTTCCTATCTGCAGAACCACGACAAAATGAAGCTGGAATTGAATCCAGTGCTGTTTGTTTTACCTGTGATAATATCCTTGGTAACCGACGTACTGGCGAGCAGTACGAAGGAAGAAAAGAAGGATTATTATGAGCTATTAGGAGTTAAGAAAGCGGCTACCGACAGAGAAATCAAGAAGGCCTTTCGAAAGTTAGCCATGGTCTATCATCCAGACAAAAATAAGGAGGCTGGAGCAGAAGATAAATTCAAGGAAATTGCTGAAGGTACTACTGACATTGCTAATTATGAGGCACATTTACACCATCCACCATTACAATACATGAGGAATCATTCATTATTGATGATAATAATACTGACGATAAGGATACAATATTTAACATTACATTAATATTTTGATTTCGTCTTTCAGCATACGAAGTACTGTCAGATGAAGAAAAGCGAAAGCAATACGATCAATTTGGACATCAGGGTGCTGGTGGAGCAGGAGGTCATGGCCACGGCTTCAACTTCAATTTCGACGACTTCTTTCGCAACTTTGACTTCAGTGATGACTTTGATGGGGGTGGTCCTTTCCAATTTTCATTTGGACATGGAGGTCACCAACATGCTCATCAGCATCAACAACATCATCACCAGCATCAAAAGAGGGCTGGTGGTTCAGCTGGTTTTTTCAGTTTTGGCGATTTCTTTCAAGAGGTTAGTTAATAAATTATTATATTACTCATTTTAAAAATCCTTCTTCAATTCTGAAATTGATTTTGTCAATTTCCCTTTTAGATGGATCCATTTGGAGGACCCGAAGAACACGCATTTGGTGGTGGGGATACCTTCTTTGGATCTCATTTCCGACATCCACACCACGCTGAGGCTGATGCCGGTGGGTATAGCTATGCAGCTTCAAGAGGTCATCATGATGCTGGAGGAGATGGAGGCGGCAGATGTCGCACAGTGACACAACGAGTAGGAAATATGATCACGACATACACTCAATGTTCGTAGTAATCCGTACCTTTTACTAGTCAACTCAAGCTATAAGCACATTAAATAAGTTAAGGTTAGGTAATTCATATCTCAACTCAGCGCAAGGAACATGATACAACGCAATCATAGATTATAATTAAGAGATGTTCTACCTAGATTTAAGTCGTAATCTTCGATAACAATAAGGGTTTGTGCATGATGATATTCAGTATTTAAATAAGTACATAGGTGATTTAAGTACATTGTATGTTGCTTTGTTGTCTTGTACACCGGTCTGTACCTACATATATGTCATACAAATGTATTGCTAATTCAATCCTTTAAAAATTCCACAGTAATAAAAGATTTATAATATGATAAAGAAATGTTATATATTAGCATCACTATTATTTGTTTGTTTGTGAGTACATGGCATTAAAAAAAATGAACAGCAGAGCTTCGTCGAATAATAGCAATCATCATCATAATGCAAAATTTTACTTTATTCTTATTTCGCATTCACTAAAATAATGCATCAATGATACATAAATAAATATATTATAGTCTTATTTACACAGTCCACGAATTAAATATCAAATACATATATTCAACACAATCTCTTTGAGACAATGATATTATTTTTAAAGCAAAAACTTTAATCTAGATTCATTGTTTGCTTTTAAATGTAAACATATTATAATTCACCAGAAGGACATTGTCACGTTATCATCATCATCATACTTAAACTACACAGTCCGACACAAGAACTTTGTTGATTTTTGTATACATAATCGCTTATGTGTAACATAATGCAGAATAGCTTATTTGATTGTATGATGGCACGCCATTTGTTTAATTTGGGATAATAATATTTTGTGTACTAAAATCTATTTAAAAACTGTAACAGTCTTGTAGAATCTGTAGAAAAGGCACAGGCGTACTTGTCGACTATTTTGTCTCTCAAGCAGAGTATTGCTTATTCTTATTCAAAACTTATTCTCGAAGGTAAGTAAACTTTCGTGAAGAAACGTAATGCATGGTTGGTAATCAATCAGCATATTATTATTTATATAGCTTTGCCAGTAAACTTAAAATTTAAATTAGCATTACACTACTCATATTATTATTATTATTGCAACATTTTTTTGGACGTTCAACAAGCAAAATAATCTAACAAAAATATTTCACAAGTGCCAACATACGGTCATCAGGCTCGTGATGTGGTAGGTGAATACCTATACACAACAAAATATTACAAATCTATTAAATCCCTACTACTACTAAATCTACGAAACTAACTGATTTGGTACATTTAAAATAAACTAGCTTTAATAATTATAATTCAGCTTTAATCAAAACGTACAAGGTGAGAAAAGATAAGACATTATTAACGTTATGTTCTCCGCCACTTAATGTAAACACTGAACACTTACTTAAAAATATTATTTGTTTTGGAAGATCATTTTAGACTCTGTTTGGCGAATGCAGTAAAAGTAAAAAAAACGCACAGTACAAAAAACTGAAAAAGTACCAAAGTCATAATATTTAACCATAATTCAGCTCAATATAGTCAATAGTAAATTAGTTTGAATTTGAACAACTGTAGAGAGATTTGAAAGACAGTTTAATATGGTGTAATTTTTCACTTAAACTTGGAATGTTTAGTTTTGAAGGAGTTAATAATGAATGTCTAAAGGATTATTAAACATATTTAGTTGTTATATAATAATTTGAGCTTACTGAAGACAATCACTTTTTTGTAGGCACGCTTGATTTGATCAGTCTGAAGATATATTACTATTCTTTTATATGTAAATTTCAAAAAAAAACTCATTACTATTCGCGATGAAGAATTAACCGCTAAGCAAAAATACAATAACCGCAGGACATATTAAAGTCCATGTACACAGAATAAAAACTGCACAGATCAAATACAACAAGGTTGAACTTTCGTTCTTAAAACAGCCCCACATCCCTCAAGTTGTTTTTGAGAATAACATCGGTAACAGCTTCAAACACAAACTGTATATTGTTTGTGTCAGTGGCACAGGTAAAATGAGTGTAAATTTGTTTCTGATCTCGTCGTTTGTTAAGGTTCTCAAATTGGTTTCGGATGTAGGTTGCAGCATCTTCGTAATTGTTCGGTCCTATTTCCAAAATACAAATCAAAATAAAAGTAAACGAAAAAAGTCCAAATAGTGTATGTACAATGTACATATATGGTGCAATCAAAACAAAACTTGCCTCTGTACTCTGAAAAACAAATGGTGAGAGGGCTCCGCTTAATTTTTTCTTCAAATAGATCCTTTTTATTCAAAAACAGGATGATTGATGTGTCCATAAACCATTTACTGTTGCAAATAGAGTCGAAGAGTTTCATGGATTCTTTCATTCTATTCATTTCTTCATCTTCCGCAAGTACCAAATCGTAGCCTGTAAAGTTTCAATTTATTCAACGAACCTGAGTTAGTCAATTACAGAAGAGGACTAAACAAATAATTTATTTGACAACATGGTTAATTACCCGACAACGCAACACAAAAGATAATTGATGTCACTCCTTCAAAGCAATGAATCCACTTTTTACGTTCGGATCTTTGTCCGCCTACGTCGAACATCCTGTAAACAATATATGTGTTATCAGCATACATGAGTTACTCCCAAGACAATCCACAGTTGTGTGTTAACCCCTTAGTGTTAATTGGCATTACTGATAAGATACTCAATTCGCCTTCTTCACAGCCACTGGCAATAGTGAAAAAAGTTTTCGCGTCTTCCTGTACCATAATATTAATATAAAGCTTAATTAACTCTCTGTAGTGCTAACCAAGGAAAGATGACAATTTTCACTTCAAAATAAATATCTCACTCACTATTTTTGCCTCGTCTGCAAAATCAATTCGGAGTTGTGACATGGCTCTAATGATGGCCATTAAACTTTGTATTGTATTACTGAACACCACCGGCTTATATTGTGTGCACTCCTCCATGCTGTAGCCCCTCTCATGAATTATTTTCATTTGCTTGACAATTGTACTTTTGCCAGATTCTCCAGCACCTAGAAAAAGGACCACGGTATAGAATAGAACAGCATAATTTTGTTCATGGCTATAGAAAACAGTACTTTAGCCCTTACCCAATAGAAGCAGCTTAACTTCTCTTGACGCCCGATCTGCATCCGCTCTCAAATCTTTATCTATCCTTTTGGACCGCTCCTCCGCCTCCTTATCACCTGCTGTGCTCAATGTGCATCCCATGGCAACTTAATAATAATTAATTTGTTTCTTTCTCATTAAAATTTAACGTCAACCAAAAAAAAATTAATTTAGGGTGATAGTAGCCGTCATCAGACCTTTTTCATTTGTACTCGGAGTTCGTTAATTTAAGTTTCTAAGGCACTTGAACAAATAATTGTGTTTGAAAATAAAAGCACACAACACTGTAAATATTTTAACTTTATCTCAACAATTAAGCGTCACCAACATCAGATGTGACACAATTTTAGCAGAGTACCAATCATATCTCTTTTGTAAGCCAAGCCATTGGTCTATTGTGGTGGTGATAGTGGCTAGCCGGAAATCGTACACCAAAATCCTCTACGTTACTTTGACTGTCTGCCTGTCTATCGAAAACTACTGTTGTAGTTTAAATATTACTTAATATTGCTCAGCATCGTAATCACTAGGCATCGTCATCAAAATGTCAGTTGATAATGTTTACCCTGCCTTCACCACTCTATATATCTGTATGGTATGCATAATATTATTTACACTACCCATCATTCAAACCCCAACAAATTGCGCCTCCTGTAGAATACAACCATTGAAAACTGGGTGGTGTAATGATGCAGTCTTACTTTTTTTTTGAACCGAACAAAATTATTTTGATGCTCTGCTGGAAACAATAATTTAATTTGCATACGATTCATCATGGACTTTTTTTAAATGTTATTAGGATTGAACAATGAAATAACAATCCCAAATTCAATTTTTTCAGTCCCCGTTCATATAATTTTTCAAAAATGTAAGTACTAACTAACTGGCCAATTTAACTGTTGAAGCAAGTACATGGAACGATTGGGTTAAGGATTCGATTGGTGACATCCTCATATCATCAGTAACCGCATCGAGTTTTCAACAAAAACGAAATAATGATTGTAGGGATTCTTGAGCGTTAGATACGATATGAGTTATTGATGCTCGAATATACATCTTTCTTTACTAGAAGGTTTATATGTTCTTGTAGTTTGTAGTAAGCAGGCTACAGCTCTATCAATTTAGGAATTAGCAGGAATATCATCGCCACGAACCATTAACAGACAAACAGTCGTCGTGTAGTCATTCATGATCCTTTTATTACTGCATGCATGTGTGGGCTTACTACTACTTCTTGCTTCCTACACAACGTACCCCTTTACCATACAAACAGATGATGGCATAATCATGAAAATTGGTATACGAATATACCTGTTAGCTGTAATTAAATTTTACAAAAAATTTAATTTTTTAATGCATGGTTCAAAAAATTAACGTCGACATGTCTTTATAGAGGAAAAGGTAGTACATTATTTGTGGTTGGTTGTCTATGAAAATGTGAGAAGCGTAAAATGCGAGAAATCTGTACAATATATATTTTTGAATCGATTAGGCTACTTATCGAACTCGTCCTGTCAAACATGTACAGCGTTTATTACAACAATGAACAACTAAATTTTTAAAAAATCGTACCCTATCTTACATAAAATAGTTTGCATCCGACAGGTAGGAAGGACAGGATGAAATCATGACAAATCATCAAGTATTTCTTGGAGAAGCTTAATAGTGGTATGTCATGTAATAATACATGGCAACCAGTGTGTATCCAGTATCCACAATAATCCACATAGCAAAAGTTTTCAAACAATTATTCTAGTGTCATTTTGACGATTCTTGGTACCGTTGCAATTATTTTGGTTTTAAGTTTCACATTACAATGTTATACAATGCATTACATCATTAAAAGTGGAAAAACCAGGTGCTGTTTTTTAATTTTTTAATTTTCATGAACTTTCAAGACTGAGAGTCTCAAGTTGAGAGTTGCGTAGACCGAGACTGTCCGTTAGACTTTGGACGTGTATTGTTTTCTTTTTTAAATTCAAGGGAAAAATGGCTTAGAAACTGTCAGTAATTACCTGATATAAAATGCTTCTTGGAAAATGTGACAGACAGATAGACAGACAAACGTTTCCGTCATAATGTATGCAATTTGTGCAAATATATTAGTATCAAATAGTGTATGTATTATGTATACGTGTGTGTACTGTATGTAGATTGTAGATGAATTAGAACAAAATGTTGTATAGTATGCATACGTCTCGAGTAACGTGCGTGTAGTATACGAATGCATATTGCAAACAAATAATAAAAAATACTAGATTTTCCGTCAGCGTTACACGCTGGACCTCTCCCCCTGCTGTTTTCAAATTCAAATACTTCCATTTTTATATCCAAATCCTCCCACTATTCCAACAAAATAAACAAAAACTGATTTCCAGAATATTACATTTCAAAAGTTTGATTATGATCTCTATCTAAAACCTAAAACTAAATATCGAATTTATGGTCATCAACAGTTTGATGAAGAATATATGCTTCCTGCATATATTTGGCGAACCTTACGCTTCACACTTTTTCTTCACTAAATATTGTCTTTTTGGTCATCAAAAAGTCTGATGAATTAGAATTAGAACCGACCATTTGTGCGTACTAAGATCAAAATCCAAATTTGGAATCAAAAGTTTGATTTTGACGTGTATTTACGAAGAGTAAGGTGAGAGGACGTAACTCGCTCTTATATAAGAGGAATGATATGCAAGCAGGAGCTGACTAACAAGGGGAATGACGATGAATCACAAAATCCTTCTTTTTTGTTACGGAAGTCTTTCTGTTCTTGTGCTCGTCTCTCTATATGGTACCCTACTTACTCAAGCTACTACACAAACGCACACACACACACACACTGCTGATCGTGGTCGTCGTCACACATAGTAGAGTCATAGTCATAGTCATGAGTTGAGTAACTCAACTTTTGAGTTTGCACTCAGCACGTAACAAAAGTAAGGAAGGATTGGTAAACAGCTAAACGCGAACTGGAGTTGTTGAGAATAATTTTATTTTCAATCCAGCAGTTGTTAAACCTATGCACTGTTACTACAGGATTTACATTATCATCATCGTCCATTATCCTTTTTTATAATAATTTATCATTATTAAGGCAGCAATAAAGGAACTGTGGAACAATTTTATTTTTTTGGAAGAGCGAAGCACTCTGGTTTTTAGCTCTACTACTTTGTATATTATGTTCCTCTGAGGGAATTTTGTTTTAAGTTGAGTGGATCATAATAAAAATTGGGATTGGGAGTTGTGTATCTGGAAATAGTGGAAATAATTTACAAATGGAAGCTGCTGTCCTTAGTCCTTTGTGCTGAAAAGGTAAACGCAATAAATAATAATAACTTATAATTTTAATGTTATACTGTGGAAAGTGTTTCTCATTTTTCATCAATTAAGCAATCAGATGTTCACCAGTTAGACTTAATTTACAAGTAATTAGTAAGTAGTAAGACTTTGGGTTTTTCAATGCAGGTGGTCAAAGGTGAGGAGGAATCATACTGGAATCATCTATGTTTCCAAGCTAGAATTGACAGTGTGGTTTTTTATCACATCAAAGTAAGTTTTAAAATGTAAATCTACCTCTAAATTGCTAGCCATCAAAATATTGGCGAGGTTACAAGGTTAAAAACTTACAATTACAACACTGGGTAATAGTGGGCATGTGGGCAATGCAATTTAATGTCTTGAAAGTAGCGTAGTAGGCCCTGATCAAAAACTAAGATGACATTAGCTCTGACTTTCCCACTTTGTTGGCACTGCTTGGACCTTTTTACACTGCTCTTGTACACAAAAACAACCTTTAAAGCTTGAAACAATCCCATTTATTTTCTGTGACACATTTTTCACATTTATAGAACAGTTACTCCTCAAACTATCGCAAATACAAATTAAATTAATCACAATCACTCTTTATTTCATAAACACAAAGTACTAAATAAAGCTGCCTAATATTTAAGCAATCGATTATGTAAGTATGTACAAAATCTCTCAAAAAGCGCAGTAATTTTTTTGTCGTCATAGATCATCATAGATGTAGGTTTTTACTAATACAGTTATCATTGAAAAAATAATTTAGTAATATCAAGTAAATATTATCTAAAAGTAGTTTATTTATTTAAAAAAAAAGTTAGTGAACAAGTTAACTGGTTATAGTCTTTTATCACTACGAATAACAAATTTACTTGCCTTTACTTCAGAAAACACCTCAGAATCACTAGTGCTACTACTTACTTCTCTTCTTCTCATTCTTCTTCTTCTCCTCCTTCCGCTAAAACTCTTCAAGAAAACGGAGACAACAACAGCAAATGACTGATTAATTTTCATCAGCACCTTGGACTCTTTATTGTTGTTTATTACTTTTGAAATCTGGTGTGGGCGGTGGTGGAGGGAAGGTGGTAGTGGGGAATTAAAAAATAATCGGTGTCGCTGAATCCATAAGGCAGTACACGGTTTTGTGGATCCATGAGCAGGAGTGAGTTTTGTACAAAATACGGCTATGGAACAGGGTGATATCTCTGTACCCTCAACTATATCTGGGACGCCTGGAAGACCAAATTTAATTCACAGTGACAGTTGTCCGTGCACTATTAAAAATAATTACTTTTACTTTCTTTAAAAATGCATTTCTTTTTTTTTTAATTTAGCTTTTCGTGTATTACTTTATATTTTGACGTTTTTCCGTAGTATAGTTTGGTTTACTAAGTTGTAAATGTTTCATTTACATAATTTTTATCAGGTACCTCGGATGACCCTAATTTGGCTCCGTCTAGTCGTATCATGTCATCTACGAACGTGCGAGAGAACCAGCCACTGCTAAGAGTGGATGATACACATCCTACGTATCGGAATTTGTTTCCAGGTATGTAGCGAAGTACTGTTTGCTTAATTATAAGCAAATTAAACCAAAATTAACATGTTTTATTTTTCTAGATGATCCATTCTTCGACGATTTAATACGGCAGGCGGAAGCTGCCATTGACTGCGGAATATTACCTGAAAGAATATATCAAGGGTCTTCGGGCTCCTATTTTGTTAAAAATGTTATCAACGTAAGCAGTAGTTGTATTAATTAATTATTCTATTTGCAATTGCAAAATAAAGTGGAATCAAATGCAAATGTGGAATAATTTTTTTTAGCGAACTATCGGGGTTTTTAAACCGAAGGATGAAGAGCCATACGGAAGACTTAATCCAAAGTGGATTAAATGGTTGCACAAAATGTGCTGCCCTTGTTGTTTTGGAAGATCGTGTTTGGTGCCAAATCAGGGTTACTTGTCGGAGGCTGGGGCCTCAATAGTGGACCAGAAGCTTGGGTTGAACATTGTTCCTAAAACGAAGGTAAATAAATAAAGTTTATGCGGAGCTTTAAACTTATAACTTAAAGCATATTATATTACTTATACGGCATAATGTTATGAATATGCTTTTGTATTATAAAGGTTGTCCGTTTAGTCAGCGAGACGTTTAACTACATGCGAATAGATCGGGAGAAAGCGCGGGCTAAGCGCGCCGTATTTGAACGATTTCCTGCACTTGGTCGTCGTTTTCATAGACTGGGATTACCACCGAAGGTTTTTAAATATAAACACTTAGCATAAATATTTTGGAATACATTTTTATTGGGGTGTTAATGGATTTGTAAATGTTATGCAGGCTGGATCCTTTCAAGTATTTGTTGAAGGTTATAAAGATGCAGAGTATTGGTTACGAAGATTTGAATCTGATCCTCCGCCAAAGGAAGTAATGGAAGAGTTCCAGCATCAGTTTGAGAGACTCGTTGTGCTAGACTATATTATACGTAATACTGATCGGGGAAATGACAATTGGCTGATAAAATATGAGAAACCAGAGATTGTCAAGGAGGGTGAGGAACAGGTAAACAACAAGGGGGGTCCATTATATCGCAGAATTGTTCCAATTTTTCAAATAAATAAAACGTCTACTTTTGTAGGAATGGAGAAGTACGAGATCCCCTAATATAAAAGTTGCAGCGATTGACAATGGCTTGGCATTTCCGTTCAAGCATCCTGATTCTTGGCGTGCGTATCCGTATCACTGGGCATGGCTACCGTACGCAAAAGTGCCATTTAGTCAAGAAATCAAAGACTTGGTACTCCCCAAAATACGGGACATTAACTCCCAAATGGAATTATGTGATGATCTTTTTATCCTTTTTAGTGTAAGTGGAGCTTTAATACACACATATTACAGAACATTTCAGCTGTTTACAGCTGTTACCTTTCTTTCTTTCTTTTTTCTTTTTTGAATTTTGTGTATCTTACATACAGCAAGATAAAGGTTTTGATCACAACATGTTTGAGAGGCAAATGGCTGTGATGCGAGGCCAAATATTGAACCTGTGTCAAGCGTTGAAGGATGGACGCAGTCCGGTAGAGCTTGTTCAAATGCCTTCTGTTATAATTGAAAGGTAAGGATTGCTTGATAAAATTATAAAACATATTATCGGTATGGATGATTTCAATTAGTTACGAGTATTATTTGTATGTAATTTTAGGTCTTCTGATGTGAACTATCCCCAAAATCGAACTCCCGGAGCTAGTGGTGACACTGCAGCTAGTCGACTTCAGGACATTAGTTATAGATTCAAACAGTCATTTACTAGAACCAATCCAATTTTTTCATGGTGTTAAAAACAAGGTTTGCGTTAAATTTTACGAACATCTTATTCATTCTATCTCGAAATTATTTACCTAGATGCTTTTCTTCAATTTAAATGTTGGTGATTATTATGGAGCGCCTGTAATATGATTTACTTTACTGTATCAAAATCTATCGTTTTGAAATCAACGCGGCTCGTATTTTACCCATTTTCTTTAACATGATGATCGCCTCCACGTCCGCCTCCGAAATAATATACTAATCGGTACCTTATTATTATTAGAACTATTGCAATTTAGTTCATTGTAAATCTAAATCATGTGAATAACAATAATAATAAGATAATCAAGAAAGGGAAGAACTAGAAAACATAACACAAGATTTATCTCTGTCTGCCGTTTACATACCCGAGATAATTTTTTGTTTCGAATGACAGACAAGAACACGCGTACACACACTTAAAAGCTCCTACTATTGTTTTTTTGTAATTTAGTTTTGTACCTATTTAGCCCTCTATGTATACATAAAGTAACATAACATAATTACTATTATTAAGCGGAAGATAGTGGAAGAAGAACGAAAATTAAAAGAAAGGAAACTCACATATTTTTGGTAGTCAACGATGACGAATCTAACAATTATACTACAGTCACAACCAGAATTGTTCGTTTTTTTGATGATATGTAATTATCTCTTATCTCGTAACCTTTAAAAGAAACATGATGATTATGATGAAGATAATTGGTTAAATGTGCGCGCATTGTTGTAATAAGTATATTGACCGCAGCGGCGTAATCAAATCTCTCTTTTTTGTGCTTTTGGATAAAAACAAGTGTAATTGTTGTACATTTTTAAAACTTTAGAATAATTATTAAAGCGAAAAATAGTCATAATTACTTACCTATTCTTTCGTTATGTTATTATTATTAATGTATTTAAATAGAAGCAATGATCAATTGGAATATTTTTATTAATTAATTAAATCATAGTTTAGATATTTAACTTCTGTACTATTTTTCAGCCGAGGTAAAAAATGTTAATATTTTTGTTCACTAGTTCTTCATCCACGTTTTATAGGTTATTTTGTTGATTTAAATTTAGCGTACCAATGCGTTTTAATTAGTGATAAAAAATGCAGTGCAAGTTTGAGGTGAGATAAGATTTTAATTCTAATGTCTAATTTTTTCCTGTGTCAGTGTTTTATGATTTGCACGAAATATTCCGAAATTCCATGTCTCTAAGTCAAATAGTCATTTATTCATGTCAAGAATTTAGGTAATAATAATTGCTTTCATGTACATTCTGATTGTACAATTATTATCGTTACTATTATATCATATCAAACGGTACACGCTACGCATGCTAATTAAATTGTCGTTACATTATGAGTGGTGCAGGCAAGCAGGTATATTGCATATTGGATTGAATCGGTGGATGCTAGAATACCTACATACATACACAGTTACTCATCATAAATTATGTTATACTAATTATATATTGTAGCTGAAATTTATATGTTAAGAAGATATAATTAATATTTCGTTGAATATTATTTAGTTGAGCACCCACCATACGACGCTAAGATATTTCCCCTGTTTATGAGGATGATTTTATGGCGAAACTCAACACTATATTATGCAACAGAGAGTGAGAATTATTTAGAGGGTACGTGTTTTGCTGCTCAGATGTTTAAAATATTATTTTTCTTTATTCTGGAGATGATTGGATAACATTTAATTACAAATCATATAAATATAATGCTGCTTCATTCCATGTGGTGGTGGGTGATGCACCTTTAATTTTTTTTCTTTTTTTTTGTAAAACTAATTGTGTAGAAAAGTATGTTTGAATAAAATGAAGGCGATATTTAAAAGAAATAATTAGCCGGAAACAGGTGGTACTCAGTTGTGATTTAGTTATTATTATTGTAGTTTTCTATCCACTTAACAGCATCGACGACAAGGATCAGCAGGAAGACAAGGATCTGGACAGCAGTCGCTGTAGCAAAAGGGGCGATAGTCATTCCTATAGGTTGAGCGACCGCCGAATTTGGCGCTGGGATAGCCAGTTTTGTCTGCTGGTTTCATGGAGGGAGTCCTTCGGGAGCACTTTGGCGAATAGTCCACCTAAAATCACAAACAAAAGGAAATCAAAGTCCCCCCGAAGATTCTACGTTTGTCTAGCTATGTGTTTAAGTGCTTACGCGATATGTGCTGCATCCTTCAAATGGGGAGCACGACATGTACGGTGTCTGCATGGGCTTGACGGAATCACCACGCGCATACTTTAATTCCGCGGGACAGAAGGGAAGAAACTCGCTTCGGTAGGTGGTAATACCGTTCATCTTGCCAGAAGATAAATCAAAGGTTGTTGGAGGTTTGACTGATTGCGCAGGCATGCCACAACATCCTCTGTAATCAATCCGGTAGGTTGAGCAACCGTTGAATGGTGAGCAAGATGGTGCGTAGTCGTCCTTCTTTTTTGGTCTCTCAATTGGGCCAATTGGTTTGCACGTAAATTGCTCCCGGTATAAGCTGAGGCCTGACATTGGTGCTCTCGGAGGATCGAAAGAGGTGAGGGGTTTGTAGAGCGTAGCTGGAAGACCACAGCAGCCACGGAACTGAGTGCGATATAGAGAGCAACCTAAAACAGTTAAATAATACATGATGACTTTACATTTACATACATATTACGACAAAATACTATTCATATTTTGGTAATTAAAGTTACCTTCGAAAGGTTGACTAGGTGGCTCGTATGTTTCGACTTTTTTTACTGGACGGACTCTTTCGACACATATGGGAGGGTCCTCAGGTGGGCACTGCAAAAAGTAATGATTGTTATACAAATAACTATGATTACAATTTATTATTACACGTGTAATTAAGAATTGCAAGATCAAATTATTAATCAGTGTTGATAAACTTACTGGATCGCAACATGGCACCCTGCAGTAGGCGTCTGTTGGATGGTCATTGCAAACCTGTCTAGGCATGCAGCTGACCTCTGGTAGCTGACATGTGTCCCTTCTTGGTAAGGGTACGCTGGTGGTGGCGCAACAGGGTGATGTACATGGCGATGGTGGAAGTGGAGGGAACGGGCATCCAGCTGGTCGAGACGGGCATCCGTTGTTGTAAACGTAGTTCAGCATGGATGGCTCCCAGTTGGAGGCCACTGGCATATTGAGGTCGAAAGATTCGTAAGGAGCCATATTTTCCGATAGAGTGGGAATATGGTGAACGAGGATGAGGGTTTGAGGTAGACAGATCGACGAATTGAGATGAGTGTATATTGGTATTTATGTAAACTACATAAATGTGGAGTGAGTATTTAAATAAGGAGACCAGTGGATTTTGTGATTTTAAAAATAATTAGAGAAAAAACAAGTTTAGGTCCTGATTATATGTAGTGTGTTGGGGGAGGTAAAGAATTAAAAATAGAAGATAAAAGGGAGTGAAAGAGGGGAAAACGAAAGAGGAAAAAGGGAGGAAAAAGAAGATATGCGGTGAAGGAATGCAGCGAAGTGTGAAAAGTAAACAAATATTTCACTACGCATTGCCCAGTCAATATGTATTTTTCTACACATTTGAATTTGGCAGTTGAGCAAGGCGCTTCTATGATAACGAACGAATGCATCACTTGCTGATGCATCACTGCACTAGTGCCATGATTGCGTTATGATGAAAACAATTTATAATATTGTATATGAATTTTAAATTAGCAATCAGGTAACAATTAAAAACTGCAATTAATTAAATATCATAATTATTATTATCATTTTACTTGACTTGATAGACTACCGTGCATAATCAGTATAATAAATATTGTTGTATTAATTACGCTTAATCATTTAATCATAATAAATAAATTTTAAATAATTTCGAAAATTGAAGGTTGTTATACAGAATATTTCTCTTGGAAATTATTACTATTTATAAAATTTAATGTAACTGTTCACGATTTTTAAAACGAGATTCTTATTGTTTAATAATTCGGTTATATTTTCTTTAAGTGACATAATTGTGTTTCCTTTCATATTTTTAATAGTGTATTTACATGACTGAGCAGTTTTGTGACTCCATTTTGTTGTGTCAATATTTCTAAAAGGTTCATTGAAGGTTTAATAAATAAAGAATTATGCAATTAACTATGTAACTAGCAAACGTGATTGTACTAAGATTTTATGGCATGCATTATTACTTCAATTGTATGACAATTAATTCCCTTAAATCATTAATCTCTCCCATTTTCTTGGATTTTTGTTAAGGATTCATATAAATGTTAATTATTGATGATTAAATAGATATGTCATTCTTCCAATTAACTTTTTAAATGTACGTTAATATGTTCTTCTAATTTTTTAAAGTATATAAAGCCTTTATACCCTATTCATTAAGAACATTTACCTTTTGCAATAAAATTAAACGCTTTCAGATCCATTTTTGTCGAAAGATTTTCATTGTATATAATTATATTGATAATATTTTTCATGACCAGTGAAGTATTTAGCTTCTTGGGCCTTTCATCGCGGTGACATTTTCGTAAAGAACTATTTAATTGCCTATTTGTAATTACAACTGTTCTAAAAGACAAGAAACTACTACAAATCACACAAGTTTAGTTTTAAGTATACACATACATACATATAAGCTGCTAAATACGGTTTTGTGCTTTTAAATTAGACTTGACTGTAATAATAAAAAATATAACAACGATTATATCTTTTAGATTAACTTGGATTCGTCATTAGCATTTATATTATTTAAGTTTTTGCATAACGACGTTCTGACACTTTATTTTAGATTAAATTTTTTTTTTGCCTTTTATCATATTTCTGGAGAATTTAAATAGTTTGCAGAATGAAGTGCAAAAACTGACTCTTTATTCAGGTAATTACATACTATGTATTTTGTACGAACAAATAATGCTTTAACATTTTACTAGTAAAGTATTACAGATGGCTTTGGCTTCCCTTTTTCTCCATCATCTTCACCTTGGCATTGACATGGACGAACTGAAAAATCTAATTTCTTCGAAAGGTAAGATTTTTTTTCCAGAGATTCTTTGGGTTTCAGTCTTAATTGATTTCAAAATAAAAACAACAAACCATAATTAGATTAGATTCGTTTCCAAACTAACATGATCCTTAAGTTGGATAGCAACAATTGTGCTTGATGATACTCCATCACTTTCACGCATCGGAATACATTTTTCAGGGTTGTCAACATGATTATTATGATCGTTATCTTTTTTAATGATAGCAGCACTACTTAAACCGGCGATTTCACTGCTAACTTTATTCATAATGTTAGTCATGTGGAGCGCTGCAACAACGTCGTCGACGCAGCTACTGCTCGAGATATCCATTTTGTTACTTTCTTCTGCTTCCGCCTTCACCTTCAAAGGCGCCAAACTAGCAGAACGATTTTTTTGGGGCTCCGCCGAGCTCTCCACCATTGAAGTAGTAGTAATATTAACAGGCTTATCTGCTGGTGAGGGTGTGGGAGAAATGGCGGGTAAAGTTTCGAAACGCGGGGGTATTTTGGTGGCCAACAGGGGATGATTATGCTGCTGCTGCTGTTGCTGCTGGGGACGATGATGATGTAAAAAATGGAGCATATCTTCAACAGGAGGCGACGACGCTTTGCTTCCATACTCTGACGTTGTAGTGCTTTCAGATAACGTTCCCTCGTGAGTTAAAACGGAACCGTTCGAGTGGTCATCAAACGAATCTAAGCTGGCGCTATACTCGTAAGATTCTGTGGAGCGAATACCCTTGGAAATGGACATGTTGACAGGCTTGTTCATCGTTTTGCCACTAACGTTTGTTGTTGCGGAGGACCCTGTTTTTCCACTCTGTTTGCTTTTCCCACGTATAATACTTTTATCACGACTTCCGCTTCCGCTAGAATTACTAGTTTCTTTATGACCCTTTCCTGAGTGAACTTTGTGCTCGGCGGCTAGCGCGTTACTGATATTGTCGAGCTTTTTCCATTTGGTTCTTCTGTTTTGAAACCAAATTTTTACCTGGACATAATTAATAAGCCATTAAATTTACATTAGAAAATGAGCTCATCTCAAAAACTGTTTATAGATGAAGTATTTAAGAATTTGCTTGCCTGCGTTTCTGTGACATTCAGAACCCTAGCCATTTCCGTCCTCTCGTTACTTGACAAGTATTTTTTTATTTCAAACTTCCTCTCCATTTCATAAATTTGTTTTCCGGTAAAAGTTGTCCGTGCTTTTTTACGTTTCCCATCTCTCCCGCATTTGGAGTCATTTTCTGTGTCGGTGGAGACAGCAGGTGAAGAAGCACTCTCATGAAGATGGAGCATTTCATGACTCTGGCTATTGTTATTATTATAGGCGACACTTGTCTGCTTTCCTTTTCGACTCAGATCTATAATCAATTCTAACGGCTGCTGGTTATGGTGGACAACAGTCACCTCATCCGGAACAACAAGTTGGCCACTTGTCTTGACTACAAGTTGGCTACTTTCTTTCACCTTCCTGCTTTTCTTACACTTTGTATTCGACGAACCTGTTATTTCAGAAAAATATAATTTAGCATTCATTCAGTATTTTTATCTGACAAACTTTCAATAAATAATTGGGACAAGTCTTCGATTTAGTCTACGACGTGCATATTAAACATTGTGATGGTTACAAATAAATTTAAAGCCAGAACTTATAAAGAGAAGAGAAATACTCCTCTCACCCTGGTTGACTCAAATGGAACAATTTTCCTTCATCACAAACATAAAAGCTGTTGCATACACTCGTCCTCAATACTCTGCTGGCAAAATAGGAGACTTATCATTCGAAAGATCAAGCGTGTTGTGCATACCTACTCAAATTCACTAACAACTAACGTTACTACGATTTTATTGTGCTGCATGAATGCGCTTATCCATACAATACGGGGGGAAATTCATATTTTTACCCAAAGCTCTCGCATTTTTGTTGTCCACACGCAGTCGAAGACGCATACGCGGGATATATAACATACAGTTAGTTAGTACACCTACTCAGCAGGTGACTCACACGAAGAAAGCGAATGACTTTGGGTCAAAGATCAAAACTTTTTACCATGTATGTGCCCTCACTTTGCGGGAAGTAATACACCGTTGCACCATGCGTGAATTTCAGGCTGGCAAATATGAATATGAGGTCCTGGCAAAAAGGTTGTAAGTGACAACCGTTTTATTTTAGCTGAATATAGTGCGGCAAGTGGACGAAAGGGATTTTATGCACTATTTTTCAGTGGATTAAATGGACGAGCTGTCCGAAAATAAAGACTATATTCGTTAATACCATGTCATAGAGTGTCTGGGGTAACGTGACACTATATATAAATCCATTTTAGGCAATAAATCCGTTTCGGCCAATATGTCCATTAAATCCATCTTCCGTCCAAAATAGGGGTGGACGTGGATTTTTACCATCTTTGGTACGGTTGTGTAAATACGTTATGTTGTCAGATTGTAATTAGTAGGTAGTAAATTGGCTAATCTGTGTCGAGTCATGCATGATTGATTAAGTACGACGGTTATCTTAAACCTTTAAAAAAATATTATAAATTGGGGTTTTACCATTACTCCGGTTTGTAAAAGTATTTATCATTTTAAAATATAGATACACGCGTTGTAAAGTTTGACCGGTAGACTTAGTGAATGTAGAATAGAACCAATGCAATAGTATTCGCTGGCCCATGTGTTTACTTTGCCCCAGTATACCGATTTTCAACTTTTAATTGGAGTTATTTGGGTGAAATATATTAATGTAAATAGGTAGGGACTAGAGGCGTAAGGTAACACTGTTTCAACTACTAACTGTATAAACAAAGATTCATGGGGCGTTACACGTGTTCGGCGTGACATACACCTTCCTGTATGGAATTGCTAACCGTTTCTGGGATCTATGAACGGGGAGATATTCTTATTCATAGCATTTGAAGAAGCCTTATGTGCATTACTCTCAATTCCTTGCACTACGGAGATCTATAGCGTGACAGGCAGACATACAAACGCTACACGATCATGACTATGAAAAAGTCTGCAAATGCTTATTAAAACTCCCAAAATAATTTATTTGAAATTGCAATAATAATATGCAATTGGCAATTACTTTTCTTATGTACAAGATGTATTCCCCCCCCCCCAAAAAAAGCTTCTTTGCTGAAGCTTCAAAATTTGTGGTTGATATAATATGACTAACCTTTTAGCTTTCCATTTTTCGTAGTGTTCAGTTTCGGGTGGGATGATTTAAAAGTTGGAATTATAACGTCATTGGGTAGTAAAATGTCATGACGCCTTTGCTTGGAAATACATTTATCAGCCAGGGATGAGAATTCAAGAACAGAATTTTCCTCACGTTTAAATGTCTCTGACGTGGCTTCTTTTGATAATGTTGTCCTATTATCAGTGTTCTTATTTTTCTTCCTAGATTGAGGATTAGGGCTACTTGTTCTACCACTACTGCTGCTCCCACTACTACCACTGCTATGTTTTCTCTTTGCTATTGACAAATTCAATGGTTGCTCATCTTGTTTCATGCAATTCGTAGTCGCCACATCCATAAACGTAGATCTGGGAGGGAAGGGTATGGACAAAATGGGAATTTCTCCAATAACTGGTGCAGGTGCTGCTGATTTACTACTTGGCGCAGTCGTTGTCTCCGTCATTGGCATGTCGATGTCCATGTTTTTCACGTTTTCCGTTTCCTCCGATGTAGCTATTTTTATGTCTGCTGCCACTGATTTTCCCCAGCCTAAGATATCGTTTATTGTAAAAGGAGTAGGTTTGCCGTGCTGCTGTTGCTGATGATGATGTGTCCCATTAGTGTTGGGAGAGGATGGGTGTTGCTGTAGAGGAGCGTGCCAGGAGTCGTGCTGCAACTGCTTCTTACAAGAAATGTCAATGTCTTGATCATCATCATTGGTATCGTTTATTGTAGTAGCACCGTTTGTCACCATTTCCTCGTCAGAGGAGAAGATGGGAGAGGCTGGGGAAATTCGCTGGGACTTGTTCTCTGCTTCCCTAATTTCTTCTTTCACAGAATTTACTCGGTGCTTTTGGCGTGGGACTAGTGAGCTAATTGTTGCTTGCACAGTTTGTTGATTGTTCTTGTGAGTTGTTGCCACAATAACATCCACGTCCATAAGAAGCCCACTGGTACATATATACAACACCTACTTTTCACTTTCAGTTATTCAATCAATTTAAAAAATATATATTTATTGCGCAACGATTTCAACGCTTGCAGTGTTTTACAATTTTGATCACTCCAGCATTTTTGTAACCGCTATTTATGCTGTCATCCCGATTTTGGGTCTAAAAATAAATGTGTGATTATGTCACATTATCACCCTAATCACTTTCACACAATGGACATAGTCCACTCCCTCCTTGATGTTATAAAATTGTTCACATGTAATAGGTTATTGGTTATTTACTATGGCAGGCGTACCTATTGTTGCACATCAAGCGGGAAACGTTTTTGTAAGTCGTTTTACTGCTACATACACTGTGAAAAGAAAGTATAGTAATAACCATAAACACAACAGCAAACAAAAATGCATTCAACATTAATGAGACCTGTTGTACTCCATTGCTACATGTCCATGCATTCAAGATATGTGAACTTGTTTCAGGATTATTTATCTGTGAAATGTATGACGGTTTGCTCCCACTACAGTGACATGTGACAATCATATGTCATGCAACTTAATTGAACAAGCAAGAGAAACTTGAAAAGTTCAAAACATAAAAAATAACTAAGTAGCAAAATATATTTTTCATGAAAGACGGCGCAAGAGAGAAGTAACTATCCCGAATCTGTATATTCTTCGCCTTTCTTCCTACACGCCTAATCTTTCAGGTGGGTGAGTACATATGTACATATTATTATACTCATAATCTTACTCCCTTTCCTGTTTTCTCACAGTCTCTTTTATTATGAAACACTTCTCCGATGTTCCACGTTGTTTGCTACATGTACGTATTTACAACAAAGGAAGGAAAATGTATACGACTTGACTATTTGACATTTTATTTTATTTTTTTAATGTTGTAAGTTCAACTTGTAACTAGTATCGACTCAACGGATGGTGTAGGCAGCATGCGTCACGTTAAAAGCTATCTGACTATCTTGATCTAGTACAACCATTCATTATATACATACTTTTCACCTGATCTGTTCTGGCTGCATGCAAACCTCCATATTGTAGCTGGTCGCTCGTGGAGGAAACAAAGTCTGCCCACACATGATGCTTTTGATGGAGAAGAAGTACCTACCTAAACAAGGCGCTCACCTCTTCATGCATAGGTATAGGTGCCTACCTACGATATCTGATATTTCTGTAATACAATAAGCATGCAGGCATACTGTAGGATCCTTCGTCAAAATCATATCAATTAATCAGACTTGCTCCAAAATGTCTAGACATCCTTGATGAAACCTGCTGAATTTTTATTATGCTAACAACGCAATACCAAGTGTAAATGAATTTTGAAATATGAACTTGAGTGAACAATTACCATGTTAATGTTGGGATTTTTCCTGGAGATTGATTGCACGTTTGAACGATTGTTTGATTTGACTCTTTTGCACTTGTTATTATGTGATAGCATCACTTTGCTTCATTGACTGCACTCACTGGATAATCAAAATCCTACTAATATCATTACAGCGTTTATTCAGTTAATTAGTTAAAAGGAACAGTGTTCACATGACACGTAGTGAGAGAGAAATGATGATGACCATTCATGAGGATGAAGTGGAGAATGACGACAGACAAAGAAGCAAGAATTGACAAGATGAGGAGGAGAATCAGTTCAATGGGGACTCTATATCTTGCTGTTGTTGTTACTGTTATTGTGCAATCAAGATGATGCTATGGGTGCGCAGATAGACACATGAAAAGGTAAGCAACTCCAGAGGAAAATACCGCAGGAATCGCTTCCGCTTAAAGATGTGTGAAGCGAGTGGAGAAAGAGATTGCGCTGAACTGGATTTATAGCAACAAAGCAGCAGTATTGCAGGATATTGATGGAGAGCTGACGATCTGCTGTTTATTTACGAACGGTGAGGCATCCCGAAAAAAAAAGCATGCAAAAGAGCTCGGAGAAGACTACCTAACCACTGACAATAATAATATCAACAATAATATACACCTAGTCAGCTTTTATCTTTGTCATGTCTGCACGCTTTCGGAGAGAAAACAAAGACAGCGACAACATTACTGTCATGTAGCTCTGCTGCTGGTCACACTCACAACACTGCCTTCTCTTATCTTTCCTGTTGTTGGCTGATGTGATGTGCTAGTAGTGTCAAGTTGTAAGGAATCAGAGAGTCACTCATGCTTATTATTATTATTATTATTATGCTGTGATGTTAATAGCGATATAAAAAAGGCCGAAGGAGAGGGAGAAAATCGGAGAAGGCAAATGATGATGAAGTGAAGAAATTTTGCTGCATCGCTTACCTTGCACCACCACCTATGTATCTGGCCAATGATTGCCCTCTATAAATGGAAATGATGTAGTGCAACATGGGCTTATTGTTATGATGAGTTAAAGCTACAATGTGCTGTGGTGGTGGTGGTGGTCGTGATATGAAAACTGCTCCACTTCTCCACCTACACCTATTCTTATTGTGGTGGTAGTACAGTGATAGGGATAGGTATTACTCTGCTAATGTGACTTGAGCTGGGTTGAGTTTCTCTTGAAAAGAGATTCTTGCTCCGGTGCCCGAAGAACAAAGTAGTACACTGGTGTGAACAGAACAATAGCTCTATAGCTGCTCATGTGAACTTTTAGAATATTTTCGGTCTTTCCTTCAAAGTGAAACAGATATTTTATATATGATGATGATGATGATGACGATGATGATGATGACGATGATGATGATGATAAGGACGAGCCTTGTTCACTACTACTACTCCTCAGATGTGTCATAGTCATGAGGAGGAGATGAGCTGCGAAGGAACAAAAACTTGGAGTCCATGTGTGTGTGCGTGTGTGCTCTTGTGTGCACTCAACACTTGTGCTGGTGGAAGAAGAATGAGCTCTCGGAAAAGAGTTGCTGCCTGAGTATATTTTGAAACTAAAAGGGGATCTCACCCATCTTTGTGTACAATGCTCACTGCTGCTGCTGCTGCTGCTGCTGCTGCTCATATATGTACATACAACATACATAATATGATCATCATCATGATCGTCCTGTTCCCGTAACGCTTTATTCTATTTTTTTAGGAAAGAAGTGAGTGAAGCTGCTTTTGTTGCTGTTTCCACTGGCACTATACTGTATCCAGTGATCTACTTTACTTTGTCTGTCATGAGCTTAAGCAACAGTAAATCAGTGGTAAAGTGGTGGTATGATAGGTTTCTATAATGCAGTTATAAGCAGTTACTACGTTTACAACACTTACACTTACCCGACGCGGAGGATGGTGGGAAAAAGGCCTTTTGTTGTTCAAAAAATTCAGGAAACTATTTCAGCGAGTTAGAGGTTCTATCCATCCATCTAACTAACTATCTATCTATCTATCTATCTAGGTATCTGTTTTCCCTCTGCTTCCTTCTCTGCTCTCTCTCATTTCTCTTCACCCTAGCAGGCTGCGCGTTGCCTCCTGCCACAACAACAGAGTAGCAGCAGAGTGAGGATGAAAACTTGTGTGACCAAATAAATAGGCATGTGTACAGAAAATGATCTGCTGCTTTAGCAACCAAAAGCGCTCCTTCCTTTTCTTTCACAATGACTCCATGTTCTGAAACCTCCCTCACTTTCCTAAGCAATTAATGAGCACACACGTTCATCCCAATGAATGATGATGGCGTTGATCATGACTACGACGAGGGTAGAGAGGGAGGAGAGAGAGAGAAGAAGAAGAAGAAGAGATCTCGTAGCTCTATGTGTGTTTGTGTGTTTTATCGTTGTCTCTTCAGAATGGTATTTAACACTCACTTACTTTACTTTATACTCTGATGTGATGTGTCTACAAAGCTTGTGATGTGATCTGAACTGTGGATCATTAATGCTTGTTACTCACTTGAGATACTTTTCCGGTCGACTAGTATACATGTATCTTTCAAATAATATCACCTAAATTTCATGCCTGTACTTATAATATACCCATGTACTGCATGTATGGCTCCCAACTCCACTCTCACTCAACTACGCTTACAATTTTATATGAGGAGGACGAATGGGCTCGTTCATTCCTAGCAAGACGAACAGGATCAACGACTTTATGTCAAATTACCTTTTTTGCTTCTTTGGGATGATGGAGTAAAGCATCCAACCTTTTCAAACAAGTGACATTTTAATTTTTATTCGAAATGAATTTTTTTTTTGTAGATTTTAAAACAAAAAGAGAGTATATTAACAACTACGTATTAAATCAGTATCTAACTATTTTATACAAACGAGTGTCGAAATTTATGACATGAAAAACTCAAGAAACTCCTCTTCTTCTTTTGAGTGGGGTATTTACCACGTGGTCGCTGTCATATGGCCATGGTTATTTAGCAGCATTTTTATCTTCCTTTTTATTTTTTGTCGTTTGTAGTAAATTTCACAGCTTTATTTATTACTTCCAACAAATACACTTAAGTGGACTAATAAACTCAAACGTGCGTCTTTAAATGTTAATAGCCATTTATTATCATTTTTATTTCGTTTGGATTCATTGCGACATAAGCGTGTTTACATTTTGCAGCTTGTTTCCAAACACAAATTATAAGGCTGTTCACATGATCATCACAGTTGGAGCAAGAGAGAGACATCATCACTAAACCTATAATGGTAAGTAATGCTTACCTGTTTTTTCTCTTTTTGTCGAAAAGGAAAAGAAGAACAATTGTGTACAATATAAACCGTTGTAACGTTGCAACAAGTTAGCTCGGGCTAACAAGAAGAGAAGTCAAAGATTTTATTTGAGTTGTTGTTTGCGATGCGATGTCGTACTAACAAATCCTGTTTTTACCCCATTCCCCCATCATCAGTCGTTGGTTCTTCGGTTATAGGAAACTCAAACGATTTGAGCAGTGGATTTAATTTATGCCTAAACTGGATTTCAAATTTCTGGCCCGTTTTTTAAGCAATTGTACTGACTGCCGGATCGGAGTGTGCAGACGCATTGGGAGAAAATGAATAAGAAGATGTGTCGACTTGGTCTGGCGTGCTCTGTACATAAGAAAAGGAGCAAGCCAGCAAAATCAAGTCAAGTCAAGTCAGCAAAATAAGGAAAGGAAAAGTGTGTGGGAGAGATATCAGGGAGAAGGTTTTGTTGTACAAAAGGTTTTCTTCTCTCTTCTCTCTCTCGTCTGCGCTCCCTAAGGAGTCTTCAATAAATTACTTTGTGCAATGATCTAACTGAATAAGTTGTAGCGGAACGCAGAACGAGGAAGACTCGTAGCAGTAGTAGTGGAAGTAGAAGACTAAGCAGTGGAGAAACAAAAGAGGAGCAAGTTGTTATTATGCTTTTAATGCTTGTTTCCTGTGTGCTTGTAGTAGGTATGCCTTGCTGCGTAGTAGCAGAAGAAGAACAACTAAGCTGCTATTTGGAAGATGATGATGGTCGTGACAATAGGATGCCTCTTTGTAATAGTGGATGGGGAGCAGCTGTACTGCTGCACAAATGCACGAAATGGAAAGAAAATTCCCTGCTTCCAAAAGCGAAGGAGAAGAGAGGGAAAAAAGTGAGGAAGTGAATTGAAGTTGTTACTACTTCATTTTTTGCTATCATGATAAAAGATGTTGATGATCATGATGCCATTCGATTCGATTTCATCGGTTGGCACTATAAAAGTCGGTTGACCTGGTTGTCTATTACTATTCTACTACTACCATTGTTGTTGTTTTTGTTACAGCTTCACATATAAAACACGGCCTAGCACCACCACACTCTCCTCTAGTAAGTAAGTAAAAGTGAGTGCTTTTTTTGGTGTGTGTGTGGTGGTGGTGGGGAGTAGTAGTTGTTTTGTTTGAGTTGAGTAACAGCAAGAGAGAGAGAGAGAGAGAGAGAGAGAAGTTGAGAGAGACGAGCTGCTATTTAAAAACCTGCTCGCTGGCTGCCTGTGAAAGGGAGCGGAGATGAAGGGAGAGAGAGAGAGAGAAAGAGAGAGGGAAATGTTTAGGAAAGTGAAATGTGGTGGTGGTAGTTTGATCCCCATTTTCTGTACTAAGTACTCTGACACATTTCTCTCTCCCCAGTTCTATATGGACTCTTGTTGTGTGGTTGGCTAGAAGGCGGAATAAATGTATGATGATTTGTGGATGTATATATGCTATGTATAATGATATGTATCCTGATGAATGTGTATGCATGTATTTATTTATGTAGAAAGCCCAAAGGAACAGCAAGATGGGAAAGTTGCTGGCAAAAGTTTGTGTTGGTGAGCTGAGGATGAAGTTGATATGTTGATAGCTCCTATTTCTCCATTTGCTCACAATTCTGAATAATAATAATAATAATATGATACTCTCTCTCTCTTCCTCTCTATTTGTTTTCAGGCTAACTTTATTGAAACTTAAAGTCAGAAAGAGTCAGATGACGATGACGACGATCATGTGGAATGTACACGAGGAGAAACCAATGATTGTGAACAACATGGAGCAAGAGCGCACTATATGGAGAAGTTGTTGGATGGATGGAGGATGTGGGGAGGGGAAACAAATCTTGTAAATGCTTATTTGCATGTCTATTATTAGTACATATATTATTATTCCCAGTATTATTATGATGATGAGGATGAAAGAGGCCGTTTTGATATTCCAGAAAATATGGAAGGATACATAGAGCATCAGAGAACTGTAAGCGCTTTAAATGTCGTAAACAATGTAGTGCTCGACACACACGGCGAGAGTACGGCGTGACGCTCTTTTACATCCTTCTACTCTGCCCCTGTCTACGTGTTGTGTCCTCCGCTTCTCCTTTGATGCAATAATGATGATTCCAGTCGGATTACGATCCCAAATATTTTATGGGTGAATACTACATCATCTCCCTCTCTCTACATATGTGTATACTTGTGTGATTCCGCTTGAGACAAGATTCAAGATACATCACATCATCATCATACAGTATTACTATATGGACTGATTGACTCATTGTCAGTCGAGGGATGCAAGCAGGCGAGATAATGAATGTTTGTGACATCTGAGTGCCTATCTGAGCATTTTATTTAAAGGTGGTGTACAAAGTAGGCTCAATTTTCAGCGGCATAATTAACGTAATATCATGAAAATCAGTACTCTTTTAATATGAGTTGTACTTGGGCTCATGGGAACCTGCTTGATTCTCATATATTTTTATGTAACCCCCTTGACAACAACCCCCTCAACAAATTTATACCTAATACCACCACATAGGCACAGGTATTGTACCATTCATCCTCACTAAATATCCTACAACACTTTTCCCAACAAAATTTTCAGTGTTCACCAAACATAATCATAATAATAATAAATATTGATGATTTGGCGTGTGAAGTGTACCCTGCAACTTTTGTGCAAACAAAAACGGATAATTTTATTATTTGACATTGGATAAAATTGTTGGGTGATACCAACATTGGTAAATCCTTCCAGAGCATTGATGTCATTCGACAATTGCACACATTTCTCTACATCATCTGAACACTTTGCTTAGATTTGCTTTATTTTTAGATTTGGAGGAATCAAGGAGTCGGAAAAGGGACTCCTTTTATTTGACTCTTTTAGCTATGATGCAAACTTAATGAATATGCATAGGTATTTGCATATTACATGGCTATCACAAGCTCCTTGGCTACATCCGCATGTGATATACATAATATGTAATGTTATTCATCAGAAAACCTTTTTTTGCTTTCTCCATTTCGTGTTCACCTCCACCATAGCCCTTTCTCTCTTCCTCATCTGTGTTCTCATTAACGAGTTAAGAATTTAATCCAGACATTCTGTTTAAAAATGAGTAAAGGGCAAGAGCGCGACACACATAGACACACATACAGACACATGCTGCTCGCATCAGTGGTGGATGCTGTGCTTCTTTCTCTGCTCATGCTGCTGCTTTGTCAAAGAAATTGAATTAACTGGAAGAGAATGTATGTGAGTATGGTGGTGGGATAAGTTTGTTGGAACAAGTAAAATCCACAACTGAACTCAAGCTGGTATATACGAGGTGTTGAGCAGAGCGTGCTGCACGAAAAGGCTGCATCAAAAACTTTTCTTCTTTCCTATTAGCAAGTGTGATTGTGAGAGAGGTAGGTATGCTCGTAGAGAAAGAAGGAGGAAGAAGATGAAGATGAAAAGAGCAAATCAACATACCACAGCCACCACCATCACCACCACCCATTTCGAAAGCCATAAAGATACGCACACACACACACACACACACACACACACACAAGTGTATAAACATATTTAATATAATGTGTAGATAATTGTAAAGGAAGAGGAAAAGTATGTCAGAGTATTTTAACATGTAAATGGAAAGGTAGCTAGGTGGTGTGGCAAGTAAGTAAAGTACAAGTCCCTTGTCAATGTGCATAGGTATAATGTATTTTTCGTTTCCTCAAATTTCAGCTGGGCTTGTTGCGTGAAGAAGAAAGTTTGGGAGGCAGGTAAGCATTATAAAATACATTGTTAGAGAGGGTAATTGAGAGCATAATAAAAAATGGTAGCAATCTGGCACATAGTTTGGCTG
Source organism: Zhuqinia jingwanae (assembly GCA_027744095.1). NCBI lineage: Eukaryota > Metazoa > Arthropoda > Collembola > Entomobryomorpha > Paronellidae > Zhuqinia > Zhuqinia jingwanae. The sequence continues at coordinate 32,241 of JAHZNC010006417.1, forward strand.
AAAGAGGGATAAGTAAATCAGAGTGCTGCTGCTACATATGTAATATCTGATAATAATGTGTGTGTGTGCTTGTATAAAATGATAGAGATACAAGGAAAGTGGTGGAAAAGGCTGCTCACATGCACAATATGATGATGAGAGAGTAGAGAAGAAGAAGAGGAATGCAAGTGGTAGGCACGTACATCCTGACAGATTAAAATCAACACACAAGAGCAATGTGAGCCAACAGCTTAAGCTGTTCTCTCAGCCTTCCCATGTAACAGGCAAACTAACAACACGTTTGTTAATGTAAAAGAGAGAGAGAGAGAAATATATAAATTTATATAAAATATGTGCTCATAATATACATATTATTATTATTATTATAATACGTAGACACAAAAAAGGCTAGATATTTCATCATCAACCCATCGTTCTTTGTTGTTGTTGCTGCTACATCGGTCGCTGCTCCTGCCTCTTATAAAACAGAGTTTGATACACCCTAATAATCTAAATCATACTTGCAACATTTTTCGGCTGGTGTGTGTGTGTGTGAGTCTATGTGTAAGTAGCTAATAGGGACACACAAACGCCGGGAGAGGAACAAGGGGAATTTTTTTGTAGATATTGCAGGCAGAGTGAGTGACTCAGTTTGAGTTGAGATGAGGATGATGCGCTTGTAAATAACCGGAACGATTGCGACTCGTATAATACTAATGGCTTGAATAGCCATATTTACTACCTCATGTACACATTGTGGCACGGCTTGGCTTGTGCTAGTCCTGTCCTGGTGCATTCAAAAAATTTACTCAACTCAACTTTCTCGGTGGTGGATCATGATCATGATATTGATGAGCACAATGCATAATGGGAAGCCATTTTGTTGCTAGGTTGCTAGTACGTTTTAAGCCTTTTGTGTTCATCATGCCTCCTCTTATTATATATCTTCCTCCTTTCTTCCCTTTTTTGCTCACTTGTGTTGTTCGCTAAGTAGTTGAACACTGAAAACTGAACAGAACGAGAGAGAGATACATATATAGAGAGGCAAACATCACATCACACACATATCATCTAACAACATCTCTCCTCTCTCTCTTGAAATGCTCGTCATCTGAAGCATCCACACTATTTATGATAAACCCTCTGCTGCCATTTTTAGCTTGTTGGATGGATGAAAAGGCAAAAAAGAGAAACTGAACCATTCAATTATTAACACGATGAGGGACCTTACAAACAATCTATATCTAAAAACCAACATTGCTACTTTCATTTTTTTTTGCTGTTGTTCTTCTTTTCTAAGAGTTGAACAACAACAGCAGAGCAACAAGAAGAGTGAAGAAATATTGAAGAGCGAAGCAAATTCAAACGGAGATTTTTTAGATGGAGAGCGAATGACTAAAATGGTGCTGCATTGTAACAAGGCAAACATAATAATAATAATAATGATGATATGCTATTTTAGATTCTCCCATCACGCTTTACATGATGACGATAGGCAATTAAATGCATGCCACTTAACTCATCATTATGCATTAAGTCGTTACTTTATTTTTATTTGGGGGAGGGGTATTTCGAGAGAATAAAGACTAAGGCAAGTGTTTACCTGGGTACAAGCAGACTATAAATTTCACATAAATGGTATCGATTTGAGGGAGAAAAGTAGCATAAGTGTTCAACGTACACAACCGGAGTACCAAGCAAGCAAAAGGTATTACCATGTGACATGCACAAAATGAGGCATGATCGTAGTGCTCTATTCTTCTTTTTCTATAGAACTAAGACTAAGACATTTTCGAGCACCGAAATCTGTAATTCCGCCGTTCGTACATGCGGTGAATTTGCATATTGGGTTGAAAATTTATAAGGGAGAATGCTACATACCAAACATGACTATATCCGGCATGTTTCCAAGATATTCCGTTCCGGAGGGACAGACATTCGGACAGAGAGAAATGACAGAGTCATGAACCAGTTTGCGCTATAGTAAATGAAATACAGAGTAGGTTGAGTGGGAAAGGAAAGGAAATGATGATAAGCATGAGCATAAAAAGGAGTGGTGGATATGATGAGCATATTTATGAGAATGAGCAATATGGGAAAAGCATGAGAGGATAATAATAAATGGTAAATATGAATGGTTGATGGAAGGATTGAGAGAGAAAGAAATAATCGATATTGAAAAGAGATCAGTTTTAGTAAAATACATGATGCAGAGAGAAAGTAGATATAATCATTCAATTACGCAGCAAGCAAAACTGTTGTAAAAGATTTGGAACTTGTAGTAACAGATACACGAGAATAATAATAATAATAATAAAGGAAGAAGGAGAAGAGGAGAAGAGGAGAAGAGGAATGGAAGCCCAACAAGACAAGAGTGAGAGAAAGAGGGAATGTGTGTTTCTCTGCATTTCTCTCTCTCTCTCTCTCTCTCTCTCTCTCTCTCTGTCTGTGTGTGTATCCATCCAAATTTCCTTCGCCAGCAAACAGCTTGTTTGAAGGCACACTCTCTACTAATACTTTTCTAGTGATTCATTATTGCGCCGCTTATGACTTAATAAAAGAGAGCTACTTGATGCAAAGAGAGAGAGAGAGAGTCATGGCATCAGAGTCGTATAAAATGAAACCTCGCCGGATAAATGTTGGAGGGAGAGAGAGAGGATAAAGGATATGAGCTGTTATACGAGTTGAGTGAGAGAAGGAATAACATGGTGCTGAATTGAACCACAGCATCACTTAGTAAATCATAAAGGGTAAAAACCATTTCTCTCTTCATCCGTCTCTTCAATTTTCCAAGAAATTTTGCTGAGCCGAGCCGAGTTGCCTCCTTTTTCCTTTCTCTCGGATCCGCCAGGAAAAAAGCAACATGATTGTGTGAGCTGCATGCTGTATTTAGCCGTGTGATGATGGTACATAGTGTTTCGGGTATTTAAGTGGAATAGATAGAGAAAGAAAAAGTAGAATAAAGAAATGGGTGATTAATAGAAAGAGAGAAAGAGATAGAGAAGAAAAAAGAGCTGAGCTGTGAGAGCTGTAGCGAGTGAAGAGAGAGAGAGAGAGAGAGAGAGAAGCAAATGCGATGAGATGCGATGATGTTACAATTTTTACAATGCCGACCGGAGAGAGAAGGAGAAATGACACGACATTTAGTTCGGGGTTCCTCTCTTACAAAAACCTTTTCCTTCTCTCTCCTCGTCCTCTCCCCTCTGTTTTGTTGTTCTTGTTCTTCTGCCAAAGCTGTAATGCCTTCTTTATATTATGCTATAGCATCCATGTCCATCCTCTCATCATTCCTTTGTCTCCTTTCCTTGGTCACATATTAAGCTGGACCATCATCGCATCATCAGAGAATATGATATTATTATGATATGTGTGGTTGTATGGATGCACACTTGCACCACCACAACTACTACTACTATTACCACTACTATTACACAGCACTACACCATAGTCAAGTGTCTAGAACAAAGAGCCCTCCTTACAATGAAATTTTATATATTTCATATGAAATGGTAATGTGACAAAGCTTTACTATTTACTTTCCTCTGGTCGTAGTCAAATGTGGATGATATAAATTATATGAAAAAAGTGCGAGGGGGTATTTCCATCTCCTTCATCTCACTTGTTTCTACAATGATCATGCATGAGTGTAGTTAATGTGTATATCATCAGCATGATGATCATCGTCACAAGATCACCATCTTTTCTTTTTCTACCTCCAAAAGTCCAAAATGCTGAATGTGAAAAGAAAACATAAAGAGAGCACTGCTGCTGCTGCCTCCCGGTAGTCTGAATGTCTGGAGGAGAGTCCCCTCACTTGGCTTGACTTGACTGTGAGAATGAGAATAATATTACGGCCTTCGACAAAGAAGTTGTGTGTGTGTGTGTTCTATTGCAACAGTCAAGTCTCATCTCCATCCTGAAAGAAAGAAAGAAATAAAAAGTGGGTGTAGGGAAGGTGGATAATATATATATATTATACATAGAGTTATGTGGCAGTAGTGATAGCCAAGTAGCACGAAGTTGTTCCTGACTGGGGGTAACTACTGGAAACAGTTTAGTGAAAGAGAGATAGTGCAAGTATTGATTTATGGTTAGCAGAGAGCAGTACCACAATACAAGCTGCTTAGAGAGAGAGACCGAGAGAGAGAGTAGCTGTATGTATCCATCTGAGAAAGTGCAGTGAATGAAACGTAACCTATTAGAGAAATGTAAAAGTCAGCAAAAGTGTGAGCCGATGGTCTGTTTCATACTTTTCCCCCCTTTGCTGCCAGTCCATCATGAAGGAAGGACAACTGAGACCAAAAACGACCATACACTTATACCTTTTTGTTCTCTCTCTCTCTCTCTGTTAATATATCTATTCTTACTATTTCTCTTACATTAGCAACCAATATGTATATTATTATCATGTACATCATTATGTTTGTTTATAAGTAGCACCAGCAAACGTTCTGCTTGCACAGAGCGAGAAAAGGCTTTAGTGCTACTTTTCCTCCATTTCTCTTTCTGTTGCTCCTGTTTATTGTGTTGATCATCATTATCATCATCTTCTCCATTCTGCTGTTTATGCTGCTGGATGCTGGATGGATGAATGGATGCTGCTGCTACTTCTGCTGCTGCTGGTATGCTCAACTCGCCTCACAAGCATATCTAATTATTTTGCTCTCTAGTCCCAAAATGGTTTTCTCTACAAAATCCTCAGACACAACGAGTATCTCATTAAAAGCAACTGTCGCTCTCCATCCAATCTCTCTCCTCCCTTTTTACAGCTTTATAATTTCTTATGCTTTTATTACAGAATCAAATGGAATGTGCAATGAATGAATGAATATTTTGGATGGATAGTAATAGGGATAATGCGAATAATTTGTTCGTGTATGGGGCTGCATATCAATCCAATCTGCAATAAATGAATGGATGAGGGATCTGATCATGACAATGAACTACAAAGACGCGGCAACATTTATTACTCTATCTACATATTTTGCACGAGTTATGTCAAGTTTAACAAAAAAGGTAAGATTTCGAATCAGACTGAGAGTCGAGTTAGCTAATTTATATGGAAGAACCGCAGAGCGACATGTAGACATGCAAATATGAATAACGAAATGGATTCAATGTGCAATTCAATGAGTTTTACTAGATTGGTTACTTATGACTTGTCATCAGTTAGAGTGTGATTGACTAACTGTCAGTCGAAGATTGACGTCTTATACATGACTTGCGGACATACTACATGTCCGCGGCAAAACGGACATATACGTCCGACTTAGTAAACAAGTAAAATAATTAAGCAGGGAAATTATTTTAATTAAAGAGTAACAAATGTAGAGTACATTTAGACACTTTTTGCCGTGGACTTTTAAAATCTGTCGAGGACTTTGAAAGATATAAAGATTTAAAGTTGCTCAATTATTTATCTGATGCAAGGATGTGCATACAGCTGACGGCATATAAGTCCAAATGTACATCATTGTGGCAAACAGTAGTATTACAAAATTGCTTAATCTTGTCAAAGAGATTTGCAGTATGGTTTCTCACTTGTCTGTGACTTGTACTTCTTAGAAGTACATTATAATTTGGCGCTGTCTGTCTACCAGCCGACCGTTCGTATCCGCATTTAAACGATAACTATAAGGATTTTGTTAAATTCGGTAACCGATCCCTGAGGACAATAGCTCGGACGATGTCGAAGATTAGGCCAATCGCGATTAGTTAACTATAACTTTTTTACTCTTATTGGCACTAAAATCAGTACATGTATGTAATCGAGGATGATGATTCCGTATATGAGGTTTATTTTTAAATCGAATTATAAATTACTTTTTTAGTCAAATTAGGACCGAAATCAGTACCTGTATGTAATCGAGCATTCTGATTACGAAAATGACATATATTTTGAAATCACAATTAAGTTAATTGCAGCACGAGGCCATAGCTACTGCCATTACCATGATTTATTACATATTAACTTTAAGTATTGATGCTATTACTTGCAGGTTGTAATTAACCTACTACGAAAATAGTTACGCTTTACTAGCAATTAAGAAATTCTATATCGGGCATATTTAAAAAAAATCTAGGTATGGGAAAGCTATAAAATATCTTCATAAATTTTCTAAGTACCACTCCGTTGATATACCAATCCATACATAAAAGCGTGTAAATATATATTTATTCAAAGCTACGTGATATTTACATGATCTGCTGGAGCGAGTGTTTGCACAGCATTGGTTAAAATTCTTTGTTTATTTTATAGGGCGACGTCTCCGTCGTCCTCCCCCCACTGACAGTACGCATCCACGCTTAAAAATATTATTCTCTTGCGCACATATATGACATCAATCTTCGACTGACTGTGAACAGCACGGGGGCAATGAACCGTTTAAAATGAGATAAAACAACCACTGGAACGTTATATTTTTGGAAAGAATCATTCCCATTTCTTCCCATCTGAGATGATCGGTAGGCGGTAGAAGCGAAGACGTCAAAATTAAAAAAAGAAAAGGCAGATTCTGCTATGCGATGTTCTATCGCAAAGATACAATAAAACTCAGTATAGAATTTGTAACTTATTTTTTAAATATTTTATAATTTTGTTTAAATATTTCAAGTCATAATTTTCATCATATACAACACATCTTTTTCGTTTCGTGATTTGATAAAATACTTAACCATGAAGAAAGGTGCGTCATAAATTTACATACAAGTTCGAATACAATGTATGTCCATATAACTGTATGCCTAATATTTATTTTTTGTTTGATTTCATATTTAAACTCCAAATTGCAAACATAAACATATTATGCCAAAACAAATTTCGTTAAATTAATTATTTCGTAATGTTGGAACATTAGCAGAGGGATTTCTGCACAAATTTAAAAATCTAGCTCGTTCCATATCTATGTTGCATTCCAAACAATTACTTAAAATATTTTCATGCATTTCTCTTGTGCAACTATTAATAAATTGCAACTTAAATTTGTATATAAATTTAGAAAGTCAATCATGTTTAAGGATTGGTTTTTATTAGCTAGTAATTCAGAAAATAGCCGTCGGAAATTGCATGTTAACTCTATACAAACCCAATTATTTAAACAATCGGTAAAATGGTGTTCCACGTCTGAGTGGAATAACTTGTTTAATGTGCGTAGTTTTAAGTTGTGGGAAGAAACAATCATGTGGGAATTTCATTTAAAGTGTGGAAAAACATGTATTAGAATGTAGAGGGCAAATTTATTTGTACTGTTAGATTAATTTGTTGTTTGGAAATGTTTGCTAGACGATTGTAACCCTGATTGGGAAAAAAGTGTTTGTGTAATGAGAGCAACCTTAATGCTTGATACAATGAACACTTGAATAAAATCAAAATCAATATCATCATCAACAGTAAATCATTATTTTTATGATCAAACTTTAACAAAAAATAAAAGCCATGTTAGTCCTTCCAGCCCACTTTTGTCATTCTAAAATTTCCGTATGTGCACTAATCTAGACATTTATTGCGTGACATATGACCGGATGCAACGACATGAAATTCTGGCAAAATTCTGATGGGTATAGGCGGTAAGCGCTCTTTACAATAAAATAAACGCTCCATGAAACCATTATAAATGCAAAGTAAAAATACGTTTTGTTCAGTCCCTTATTTTTCCTTGACGGGCATATATTATACTTGTGTTTATGTTTAAATGTATTAGTATTTCTTAAATGCCAGTAGACTTGTGCAGTTATGCATTTTCTTATGCATTCCAAAAATGTTGAAAGTTGTATAACTTTAATAAATTTAACTGTTGGAAATTATTTAATTTTGTGATAGTTCTACGAAATTTTACCGTTGACCACTCACCCATTATTAAAAGACCCACATGTGGCAGAATATAAAATGGAACCATGGTATATTGAAGTTATGCGCATGCGCAATAGAAGTTCGACCATGAAGATGATAGATATTATATTATTATTATTATTATTTCATAGAGTATACATAATACAAGATCTATAGAAATAGAGAGAGAAAAACTATGATTATGATATAATTTTCGAGAAAGAGTTAATGGCATATCTAGATGAAACAGTGCCTGTCAGGTAAGTTACCATTCGGGGTAAATCCCACAAGTGGCTCACTAGAGATATTAGAAATATGATAAACAAAAGGAATGGGACAAGTGCAATTTTTCAAAAAGTATAAAAAATTGAGAAATAAAATAAAAATAAGAATAGTAGGTATTTCGCAGACAAGCTCAAGAACTCTTCCAACTCATCCACGATTTGGGACCTATTTAATAATATAACAAACTTTCGTTCGTTTAACTGTACCAATATTAGTAAATTAGAGTCGAGTGATGGTATAGTGCATGAAAATAACTCAGAAATTACTAGTTTACTGGCAAAGGAGTACATACTTCCAAAGTCAGCAAGTGATGTGAATCACTTGAATATGGACATTGAAAAATATTGTGAAAGTTTCCAAACAGAAGAAGATAAAGAAGAGGTCAAGCCAAGCCAAAATTCTCAAATCAAGCTCAAACTTTCAAGTTTCAATCCCAATAGTCAAGCCTCAAGCTCAAGTCAGGCCGCATTTCTCAAGTCAAGTCAAATAATTGAATTGGCTTGAA
>JAHZNC010006418.1:0-14740 GCA_027744095.1 Zhuqinia jingwanae
TTTTAATTTAATTTAGTTTCGGGCCATCCTTTCTTAATCTCATTATTATACTACACCTACCCAGAAGACAGACTTACTTTAACACGTGTAATTGTTAATGACTGACAAAACGTGTGTAACAATTTTTTTTATCCCGATGATGATACTAAATACTGATGCTACTTTATTTACATATGCTCACATTTTTTTTTTTAATTTCATGCTCAAGTATTTCATTATTATGTAATTTAGTTATATACATAATACACGTCATATATAGCTGGGTTTCTTATCTCGGGTACTTTTTGAACTTATTACTCACACCATAATACTTTTATTCTCATTTATTTCTGACACTTAAAAGTGATTGATGATATGACTCCTTCCATATCATGTAACAAATATTACATTATCCTATCATTTTGTATTTATATTGGCAAAAAAGCAAGAGAGAGAGCATGCAAGCATACTTACGTGATGTTGTTGTAAAGGATAAAATTTGATACTTTTGCATTCTACTATTTCACTCATCTTCCATCTTCCCTACCGCTGCTGCGGAGTTCTCCACGGGGAAAAATAGTAAATGGAGGAGAATGGAGAACATTTTGCAAAACAATGAAATGCACAATAAAGTACATTTGAATCTTCGATCTTTAAAAAAAATGGCATTTTCAAGGAATTTAACATGATACTTATACTTCCCTTCACTTTACAATTTTTTTTTGCTACTACTGAGAATCTTTTGTGAAAATTGGTCGTTTCCGTTGTTTGCAAATGTAATATATATGCCTACTTGGCTAATAGCCGTGAAGCTGCTGACTTCTTTTTGCTCGATTTTCCCCAAGAATCCTTGCCCTTTTGTCCTTTGTAGTTGTATTTTTGGGTGAAGAAAGCAATATTTCTACATCTGTAGGAATTCATTTTAACGAATTTAATAAAAGAAAAAAGAAGAAAGAAAAATGTCCTTTGATAATTTTGTCATTAGTTAAATGCACGCATACTTATTATAATTCTCTTCCACCAAACAACATAATAATAAATGATAAGATTAGGTATGGGCTTTGAGCTGTCTTGTCCTTGCCTGTTTTTGTTTTTTTTCTACACAGGTTTTTCCATGTCGGATAAAAACCCTGTTTTGTGTATTCATTATTTTGTCATGTCGCTTGCAATGGAAATTCGCTCTTCTCTAGACATTTGTTTAATATAATGCTTGAGGTTGCGGTTGTTTCTATTTTTAGCTTCACTTGTATTTCACAATTGAAATAACAATAAGAATACAGACTTAAAATTACACACTGAGAGATCTCGTATACCAAAACATAGGTATACTAACTGACGCTGAATACAAAGAAATGGAGATAAAAAAACTCTTCACAATATACATACGTATGCATAAACACGGATTTTTTCATCAATATTAATAACAATGGGGAAAAAACTGTGTGAGTTTTCCGATAAGATTGATAACTATACTCGTTATTTTAGAATTATACTCTGTACACTTTAAATGCACTTTATGCATAAATTGAACAGTAAATGTTGCGTTGCATCATTCGTAAACGTAAAAAAATTTCTACCAATTTTCAACATCAATCATTTAAAAAACAATGCGACATAACAAAGGCATTCGGTCACTCGGTCAGTAAAAGTGAACAGTCCGTGTGAAGCCCGAAACTATTCTTCATTCCCCCCATTAAAGTTGCTCAATCCATTATGCAACTTGCACTAAAGTGTCTGATGAAACTAAATGAAAGGTAATATGATATACAAAGAATATAACATTATGCCAAATAAACGTCACCCGTAGCTTGAACGATAGTAATCAACCGTTTCCCGATTTTTTTAATTAAATCCGCAAACAAATGCACAAAACACCCGAATAAATATATTTGCGCTAATGCGCTATTGTAGAAAAACTAAAACAACAAAGTACATATATAAACCCAATGATTTTATATGCAAGTTACGATTCGGCTTTCCTTGGTGAGGATGACTGCGACGAAGAAGAGTCTTTCCCACTATCTGGTTGGACGGAGACAGGATTTTCATAGAAGTATGAATAAAATTCCGGGGGTGTGAAGGTACATGGAAATTTACTCATAATTTCTTGTACTTTTAGCTTCCTACGTACATGAGGGGGTTGGTAACTGATATAATAATAAGACATGCGTTAAATGAAAGCTTGTGAAAATAAATTAACTGAGTCTGAGAGTTTAAAAGCCTTTATGCTGCTGCAGTCACCTTTCATTTTCGAGCCGTTTCCTTCGAGCCATGTTCAACGAAGTTTGTCTAATGAGAGTGCCTAGTATTCTTCTGCTGACAACCATTCCATCAATGAGTGGTGTAGCGAGACCCATTCTATTGTTTACAAAGAATTGTATAGTACAAACAAACCAGACTGTACATTTTTCAATTAAAACAAAGGCTACACGTACCTAAGCGGTTCACCCTCCATATGTATCCTGAATAAACCATTTTTCAGAGCGTGGATGAATATTACCAGGGAAGGTTCAAGAGCTTTCTCGTCGGCCCGATGGGTCATTGTACAGCTCATCAGTTCTCCTGTACAAAGTTTTTCATAAGTTTACACAAAATCCATATATTCTTTAATTTATGTTAATAATTACATACCCGCTGGAAAATGAAATGAATCCTCAAAGCTTTCAAGCCACACGACAAAGATTTTAGAGTCCCCAGACTTCCCACTTTGAATCTTTTTGTTCCGGTTGTTGAGGTCCTCAGAAACACTATCCGGTTTTTGATCAGCTTTCATTGGTTCTGTAACAATTAATTTTTTTCTTCAATAATGTGCTGCAACAATGATTATTACTAACATGCCGAACCATAAATACATTACAAATTTCAAATGATAGTTTATATATGGTAAATGCCAAAGCGCTCACTTGTACCCATTGTGTTCCAAACTGAAATATCATTGGAAGCTTTATCAGTAGGTACCACAAAAGCTATTTCAGATGTTACATCTGCCCAGTACAGAATGCATTTTTCTCCATTGTACAAACTTGCTCCTGGATCACTTTGTTGCGAGCCGAATTCCATACGATGCTTCGGTGTTCCAATGTCCTCTTTTGAATCTGTGCTGGACTTGGAGCTGCGCTTCCAGGTTGCATGAACATTTACTGGCCACCCAAGTGCCAACAAAAATTCCATAAAATGAGGATGGATTCCTGTTCTTGCTTGCTACAAAAAAACAGTCGATTAAAGCCAACCTATAACGGCTGCATATATCACAATTTACGAGAAAGTGGAAAAATCATAATCATGCTTACAACGTTTCCCAAAATGTCTTCTGCTTTCCGTTGTCCACTTTTAACATAAAATATATGAACAGTATCATTTGTGCGATAGCTCGTTTGGTCTAACGCTTCAAGCTCAGTGATAAAATTTGGATGATTAGAATCAATCGGAATAATTTTTTGTGAGCTCATTTCGTTGGTTATCTAGAGTTGGTTGACATAAGCTTAAGTTATTTTCCCAAAAATGGAATGATTGGAATGAATAAGACATACTTCCAATAATTAAATTTTGACAAACCTGCGGTGTAATATATCCCAAATGACTTAGCAATAGTCGAGCAGTTTGAAATTCAGAAGCGGGAGGTGGTGCTTGCGCTTCGGTTCTTAGATTGGGGTAAGTGTTGGAATTTTGTTCCCTAACATGATTGCTGATATTTTTTTCTTGCTTTATCTGATTTCCGACAATAATTGATAACCGGTTCAGCTCCAATGAATCTTGATCCGCTGAAGTAGACTTACTTGCCGTGTTTAAACCCGGTATCGCTTTGTCTCTAAATTATAATAATACAAAAGATAAATAATACAATAATAAATACAAATTTCCGACAAATAATTATTAACGTACGCTCTGCAAGTTGTTATCCGATCCGCCATTTCAGGAAAATATCGATGTGTCACTTCGTAACGTAAACCGACATCATTCATGGGTAAAGGACGCCCCAAAGTATTGCCAGACGACGAAAAGGATTTCCCTTTATACCTCGGCAAATGTCTCAATTGAAAGCACCACGCATTCTGGCCCATTGGACCTCGAATGATTGCCGTCAAAGATGGTTGAGGCTCTGCAAGATTTGTACACACAAAGTCAGCATTTTCATAAAGCAACTTTATAATGAATTTATGATGAAATAGTACCTGCATCATTTGCTAATGCTTCCTCATGTAGAGAAATCAGAATGGAGTGATCTACCACGAAATAACGAAATTGGCTGATCACGGAAGGTTTGTTAATGGTCCCTTGAGGAGTTGATTGACCGAGAAGTGCGAATTCATCAACGACTGTAGTTTTAGCACCTGTACTGCATGGATTGTACCGACCAACCTATAGTTAAAAAAGAAAAGTTTTGCTCATGTATTGTTAGAGTTAAATTTGAGTATGCACCAATTTCGTTCACGTGATACCTGCTCGAATATTACTGCCAGAAGGGCTTCTGCAGCGTCACGAACTCTAAGAGAAACAGGTTTCAGGTCCTTGTCATTTTTTAATTTCACCGGCTCACCAGGTTTGCCCTAAAACATATGTGCATAGTAAAATTATTTACTGATGTCACAAACAAATTTTGCAAAACACCCACATTAATAATATAATAATAACTGACCTGTGATTTTGTTCCAGAAATTCCATATTCAACAACTTCCAACACTGTAAAAAGAGATTCTTTGTCTTCCAGCAAATAAGGATGCGTGGTCAACCACGTCGTAACACATTGGAATGCTGCCACAATGCTGGAATGGAGATCCTTTGAATGGTCCTTGGGTGGTCGGGAACATTGATGAATGATGAAATCACATACCCACTTCACTGCACGACGACACTCCAACGGATCTACGCTCATACATGATTTTCATTGTAAATGAACGCTCTTTGTATATAACTTTTCCCTGTTTAAAACAAAATTCCAAATCGGTACCTTGATCTTGAACTTTTATTCTTGCAAGTCCATTAAGAAGTTCCAACGCTGCAAGAGAAACGGGAAGGTCAGTTTTCCATGTCGATATTAGCCTGTGGCAAACCAAGTACGTAGCTCGTACAAATAACGCATGGGCAGAATCTAAATCAGAAGAGAAAAGTCTCAAAATTTTGAGTGTTAGAGTCACAAAAGCTAACAAGTAAAAGCAATAAAACAAAACAAAAAATACCAATTTGATTGGAACTTGGATCAATTATATGTTCGTCAAAGCTGTTGCTGTAATCACTGTAACTGCGCATGCTCGCATTTTCTGCATGCAAGAACAACACATAATGGTAGGAGATGATGGAAATGTCGGACAAAATGATGGAACAATGACGGCAACACAAAACAAAAAAAACATGGCAAACGTAAACAACTCATACAATTAACAAAACCCCAATGATAAAATTAAGCGAGATAAAGCTGAACGTCTCACCAGATGACAACAAATTCGTTGGAGACTCTGTGCCTAGAGGAACTGACGGTTTGTCAACATCTTCAAAGGCGGCTGTGTCTGACACTAGCACTATTAGCCCACCTGTATAAAATTGATTGTAGTAAAGTATTAGGTACGTTTATGTACAATTTGTACACGTCTTATTTTCTGTTAGATAGACGGCTGGTAAAACTACATACCAAGCAACATTTGAATATTCAAGGAATCAGTTTCCACTTGCAAAGCACTTATTAAAACGTTGGCAAGCCTTGGCTTTAGCTGGATAAATGTTGTGGCATGTGCCGATTTATCTTGTATGTCTCTTATAGGTACATTCTGCAAAAAGAAACCTCAAAATTAATACCAACAACCTAATAAGGCAGACAAGGCAAATGGGTGAATCTTTTTTAAAAATTACCAAAAAATGCAATGGTAAGGAAAGTAGGGACAACAGCAACTGTATTGCTGAACGCCTTAAGTCGCTTCGCAATGCATCTTTCGTTGGTAAAACTGCCTCCAATGCCGTCACAATCACGGGCACAAGAACAGTAACTCCATCCAAATCCACACGAAGTAGGTTTGAGGAGTTAGATAGGATGGATATAAGTACCTCATGTCGTGTATCCTGATTGACGTAGGAAACAAATATTTTAAACTCAAACAAGATTTAGTAAAGATAATTTTTTAAATGTATGCACATTATATTAACCTTTAATCCTTTTCGCACTGCAATATAAAATCGTGCCAAATACGCTGGCAGAATATCTTCCCCAGTTTTCTTTGAACAAAATATCCTGCATAAAGTTGCGATCGCTTCAGCTCTCCCTTGATAATACTTGTCGATTGTAATTGCGTTTGGAATATCAATCGATTCGGGTAAAGCCGCTGGAACTGCAGAGCCGCGTGATGTCCTGCGTACTTCACCATCTACATACATACATATAAAAACACGTTACTCAAAGTGAACTTGTATCATAAGTGGTGAGTAATTACACGAGAAATAAACTTTACCAGCTTTAGATACATCACAAGATATAAGAGCTGCTTCAAAAAGCCAAGGTCCAAAAAGGTGTAAAATACTGTTGACCCGGGGTCGCAAAGGTGACATCCTTTTAGAATGACATACAGCTTCAAGATGAGAACCATGATCTGTTGTTGTACTCTGGATACTTGAGTGAGATGACGAAGGAATGGATGATGTGTCTTTTGAACGAGTTGGTATACCAAGTATAGATGTTCTCGGCATACCTAAATAATTTAAGGATTCCACGCAATGTTATTGAGGAGAAAGCCAAAGATAAAACACAAAGGATGGTAGGAAAATTGAAAATATACATTATACATGCTGATTGTTATCGTAGCATCAGCATAGATAAAAAATGCAATGTTCGTACCTCTTGTGCAACAAAATGACTACAGATAAAAACAAAGTAGGTAAATTAATATTGTGTAAAAAATATCAACCAAAATTTCCGAGCCAAACAAGCAATTACTTAATTAGCGTAAAACAGGGTTTCTACTACTAATCTACTATTCTTCGGAAGGCACTACTGCCATTTAATAAAGGAATCTTTAGCAAACTAGCCCATAACCAACATTAGGAAGCAATGAATGAGAAATGTAAACTAAAATCCTCAACACGAACCACACAAGAACAGCTACATACAATGAATGTCTGTGTATCTAAATATATACCCTTAGGAATACTTGAAGTAGTAGAAGTGGAAACACTAAAGCTTTTGGCAAGCCTTCTCATAGGCGGTACTGGACTCGAAATAGGCTGAGGAGGTTCAGGCGTTGTCAACTCCAATTTTCCCTTTGGAGGAAGTCCTATACATACCCAATGATATAACACAACCCAAAAAATAATATTTACAGCATGATATTCCACCGATGAAATGCTTTGAAACTTTGAAAGCCTCCTCCCAAATGCTACAGGTAATTACATCCAAACCAAAAATAGTGTACACTACACCAACGTCATAAACTGAAGAGAAGTTTTGTGGAATGAAATACAAAGCTGTTTAAACACGATGTCATTAGAGCACTTCATTTAATATATATATATTAACGCGAGGAGAATAATTTGTGTTACGTATTTTACCCAAAAATGCATCCACTAATGCTGCTATCCCTTGCATCGCCTGATAAAAAATTGTGGGTAATACTGATAGACACGGATGCTGACATGGATCCACAACACCTTCACTTGCTATAGCGTACTGCAAGATACAAATTAATATTTACAGCCACCCACTACAATATCCCTTTGTAAATGCAAAAATTTGAACCATGTAATTACCTGCAGAAAATTCTGAGTCTGTGAAATTTTGGTTGGTTGAGTCAATTCAACAGGGTTACCCAAGCAGTGAAGAAATCTAAACCAAGTTTGGACAATGGCGTCATCTGTCATATTAACAGGGACCAAGGTACCATCATCATCACCTGGATGGAGGGACATGTGTTAAGTGTTAGATATGCCATATAATCCAATTTAGCCAATTTTCCTAATAAGAGCAAAAATGAAGGAAAATGGGAATATAAAGTGTTTCAAACGCTTACCTAATTTCATGTAGCCTGAACCATACATAATGTTGAGAACTCTTCCAACTAAAAGTAAGTTTATTCTATTCCATTGATCAAAAAGGTTGGCTCTGTGCCTCCAAGATTGGCAAGACACACGTAGTGTTTTCCACAGAGGAGGAGAAGGAAACGACTTCCCACAGGATAAAAGCCACACTTCAAACAGAACACTCAAAACCCGTTCACAAAGCTGATCCCCAATGTCCTCTCTGATTGATGGAGGAGATAATATAGCATTGTTGATTCCGATCAAAAAAAGTAAGATGCATTCCCATGTTTCAGCATCAAGAATTTCAGAGGTTCTAATTATGTTCTGGAGAACGCGGAGAACTCGATGACACAATACTGCTTGTCTATTGATGGTATCCTGTCCTATAAATAAAATTAACGATGATATTGTCAGAATTAAATTACTCCATGTATTTTTCAATTTTATCTACGCATCTCAAAAACGTTACCCAGCTCCGCACAATACAAAAATGGCCAGACTTGTAAAACAAATGTATAATATTACATGTAGCTCATTATCACTATGATTGTCAATAATTGTATAATAAGATAAATTTCGTTTAATTTAAAGCTTACCTTCCCCCTTCCTAGGTGAAAATAAATGATAAAAATGATTTATCATCACTCTTGAGTAGAAGTTGGGCCTATCTGCCACAGGTTTGGGAACTGAAATCTTTGGTACAGGTGCCAAACATGATAACCATTCACAATAAATGCTAACACAGTCCTTGATTATGTCATGCTCGGAGAACGGAAGACTCAATCCATGGCATATGACCTGCACCCACAAAAAAAATCAGATTAAAAGTAGGTAAATATATCACACACCACTTGCATATGAACTATTAAGTTTACCTGTAAGCACCATTCAATTTCACCATCAGTGGTGAATGAACTAACTGTTGGAGGCTGTGAAATTCCCAGTGAGGAAACTATGTGCCGTACCACCGGAAGTACTACATCTTTAGCGGCTTCATTAGGAAGTTTCTCAAGTACTGATGTTCGTATACCGGAAAGATCTTCGTTTCCTGAAGTTGAAAATGCGGTCCACTCCCAATACATGATTAAATTGGTAAATTTACAACGCTCAAACTTAAGTACACGTAAATATCTTCTTTTTATTACTTCATTTATAAAAACTTGTGAAATACTATTGTTGTACTAGTATTTATTTATATTTATAAGGAAATGGTGTACCGATGCATGCACACAGTGATGTAATTAATTTACTTCTAAAAAATGCTTTTAAATGCACATTTTTAACTAATGGCATAAATGTAAATATTTTGATGCTTCACCAGCTGAGAGCTGTTGACGTTGGCATCCTTCGAGCACATCTGTTACGTACACTTGATGTATGTACTAGTATTGTATGCAATATGCAGGTATGCAATATGCATATTGTCAAAGTAAAGTACGGTGCACTCGCACTGTTGCATTCAACATTCAATCCAGCAAACAGGTGCAACACAGCAAATCTTTCACAGTGTTGAACAGTGGAGGAAGACGAAATCAAATAAGATTAGATGTAGAAAAAGGCAATAAATAACATAATAAAATTAACGATGCACTATCTTTATATCAAGTAATTGCATGTACGTAAAAAGACAAATATTTTTTTCCAGTTACTTTTAGACACCTAATATATTTTTAATGAATATTTTCAACTTATTTTAACTTGCATACTCTTAAATAAAATAAGGTTTGTCTGTATTTAAAAAAAACTTCAATACTACACATTATTAGATAACCACGGAACATTTTGGTACAATAATACACCTACAACCTACAAAATGGTTGGACTTTAATTGTGGCATCAGTCTTTATTTTCTGCATCCTCTTTCTCTTTATTTGTACTTTCCTCCTCTTGCTCAACTTCCATTTCTTCTTCCTTGGGCTGCTCTCCATCGGGATTTGAGCCTGTTTTATCCGATGTCTCCTCCTCGACCTCCATTTTAACCGTATCCGTAACTGCAACAGGTGCTGCACTTCCTTCAAATTCAATTGGAGTGGGTATTTGACCTTGGTCTTGGCTCAGAGGTTCTGGAATCATTGCGGCCATCTAAAATCGAATAATAATAAAGGATTTTTACAGTATGTACTTATTTGAAATTGAAAGAGTCAGTATAATGTAGCATTAAATTACCTCTTCTGCTTTGACTTTTTGTTCTTCTTTTAAGGTTTCAATTCTTTGCATGTACATATCATACACTAAACTTGCCATTTGAGGCATATCTTTGATTGTGACGGCTTCTTCTAACTTCTTATCTAACTTGCGTTGTGCTGGATAAACTTCAGTGGGATACAGTTGGAGCGTTGCAGGGCGCTCGGTTAACTAAAGAATAAGAATAAACAAATTCAACAAGTTAGGATAATTTAATAAACATAAATAATATGTGCAATGGATAAATAAATGAGTCATCTTTGACCGTACAATTTTGAATGCAGGAGCAAGCTCGTAACAATTTGCAAATAATGGTATTCTGGCAAATACGTAAAGACCAAGTCTTGCTCGAGACATGGCCACGATTAGACGTCTTACATCCCTCAAATGCCCCACGGTTTTGGTTCGAACAAGAGAAAGTAAAATGTAATCGTTTTGTTGACCCTGGTACTTGTCCACGGTAGTTACCTATTGAAGAGTAATCCAGGATTAATTATTTTAGAAATCTCACATACGTACAACATTATTGTATTTTACAAATTCAGATTTAAAACATTCATGAATCTGATAAAACCTTGTGAGGAGCTCCAAACCAAGGGTTGTTAGTACATCGTGTGTTTAGAACATCTCTTATCAAGGCCTTTTGACCGTTATACGTAGTAAGAATTGTAATTTTGTCCGCTGGGTAGCCGAGCAATCGCATGTACATGTACGTCGCAACAACATATTCTGCTTCGGATAAGTTCTAAAACAAAACAAAAAGAATTAAGGTAAGGGGGTGTAATCAATAAAAAGGGATAATTAACTGACACAATTCCAACTCATGATAGTAAGATATATATACCTGGAAAAAGTATGGGCTCGGTTCAGTTTCTCCAACGCCATTATAATCTTTGACATTGATCACTTGATATTCAAAAGCAAATCCCGGATTGGCAAGTTGGTACTCTTCTTCAGTAAGAACATGTGGAAGGTTTCCAAGATTCTTGTACCTCCATTTGTATAAATTCGAAATGCTACATAATAAAATGAATAAAACATTAATTAAAAATTAACCGTATATTACGACACCCGGTTCATTTGAAATTAATTTGAATACCTTGCGCGAGAACGGCCCTGCGCATCTAGTTCGACAGTTGGAACTCCTAGTCTAACAAAACGAGCAAATAAACTCTGCTCCATATTTCCATATTTTTGGAATGCCATATTTTTTATAACAGGAGGAAGCTGATGATGATCCCCTATCATAATCCATCTCTTGAGACGAACTTTGCCCTCATCAGGGTTTTGAAGGAGTAGAGGTATGAACGTTTCGATTTCCAATATTTGTGCAGATTCTTCCATCAAAATATTGTCGTACTGGAAAACTGACAAAGCAAAATACAAGCATGAATTTTCAATTCAATATAGCAGCACATCACTCGACCAACACAGTATAAGACTTACTCAAATCAACCAATTCCCTTCTCTTTAAAGCAGAGTGGGTACAAGTCATTGCTATCACTTTAGCTTCTTTGACCAACAAATATTTGGATCTGTCGAGGCCAGACCGCAAAAGTTCAAAAGCTCTAAATTCCTCCAGTTGATCAAAAATGTGTCTAATGTACCGAAAACAACCTTCTGCAACTTCAAAATCTTCTTCAAAACTTTTCTTAGAAAACAATGGTTGGGGTGCATCAGCAAAAAACTGATGAAACGGGAAGGCATCAAACAAAATGTCAGGACTTTGAGTCTGCAAACATGCACAAAAGGACATCAGATTTGTCACAACATTACATTTTTAATTAACAATACGTCATACCATACGCATACTTACATCGCCATTTTGAGAGTAAGTAATAAAGTTATACGATGATTGAAAAATTACATTTTTTTTTAAATAAAAATTCCGTATCATTGGATCGTACCTGGAGGGCCAACCACAAGCGTCAATCCGGGTTGCATTCCACTCTTTATGGCTTCAACTTGTGTTGGAGTAAAGCGTATCATATTACTGGAAGGCAATGAAATTGTAAAGCATTTTAGAGCATTTGTAAATATTTTTTTCCGGTGTTTATGTTTATACATAGAAGCTGTCTAGATTCGGCAAAACTTACAAGTTGGGAACATTGGCTGGATAAGGACCTCTGCTGGGCTCTACATACGGCTCAACAAGTAAAATTTTTGACGTTGTATCAGATTGCTTGTCTTTGTCATCTTTCTTGGCTTGCAACACGGGAAAATGAATTCTAATTCCAATTAATACAAAATAAAAAGGGTTAACAGTTACAGCAAACAATCATGACGAACATCTGTAAAGTGTACTGGTACTATACTGCTATTTTGGTACAATACCTGAATGGTCTCTCAACAGGTACGTTCACATCCTTTGTCTTTATATCACATTCTGGAAAACTTTGTTTTAGGTGGTCCATGTCTAAAAAGGTATCATTAAAATCCAAAACTGATAACTGATTTGTCATCCTGTATGAAAAAAAGAAGTTACAATCGCATGTTAACAACTTATTGTGCGGTATTAATGAATTTTTGAACAACATTAAAAGAGTAGCTTACTTGGAATAGTGGGCAGAGCTAGGATCGCCGTAACCAAGTATGACGTCGTTTAGCCAGTCAGGAACAACACAGTTTGTGTTCATGAGATCTCTTATTGTCTCAAGAACGGCTTTAAAGTTGTTTTCCTTTGGTTTCCTCCTCATGAAAACATTAAATGTTTCATACACGTCCTACAAATTGTGAATGTCAAGAATGTGATTATTGACGTTGATTACAAGTACCACACAACTGCCGACCCAAGCAATACTAACACTGAATATACCTAATAATGTACGCAATTATGCATACTTTTAGTTCATTATAGAATTATTCTATTAGAATATACTAACCTCTTTCCCCTTTGCTATGTTGTCCATGTCCTTTTGATATTGGTTAGGATCTAGTAAAACGCGAAACGTCCTTGTATCCCCAGGTAAAAACGGTCTTGGATCAGGACCTTCCTCTATTACTCTGCCGTTAGCGTCGAGCATACCATCAATCTCACAACCTCTGACGTACGCAATTCCAACTTGGGAAATAAAGTCGCCTCTGAGATCGTATCGTTTAGCTAAAAAGAAATACAAAAGTAAGTCTTTAGTATATACATTGCTTTAAATCACGCCCGCGCTCGTATCATACTTGAAATAAAACTTACGTGATTTATTAGGAGGCTTAATTGTAAGCAGAAAACAAGCGTCATGTTTTCTCAGTGACTCCCATTCAGATTTCACCTCTCTTCTAACGCTGAGGTTTATAGTTACGTCCGCTTTTACCTTCGAAGGTTTAGATTCTCCAAGGTGCGGCTTGGAAACTTGAATGACTGCAAAGCGATGGACTGGTTGAGCCATTCTTGCCCATCCATGGAAGAGACATGTTCCATCCTCGGCTTGCCACGGTTGCAGTCTGAAAATGGCATCCTCGATATCTTGACGAATTTGATCTATGAAGAAATTTTAATTGACGCACAAATGATTTGAAATCCAAATTATTTAAAAAATTGGGCATTATGGAAGTATCATTAATTTACAAAAATTATTTGCTTACACGTCGATTCTAATCGGAAGAGCTGAAAGTTCCTCAACAAATAATCATGCAGTGTAAGAAACTGCAAATTTAATTTTGGCAAAGCTAAAACTTGACCGGAAGCGCTGTGATAATCAGATGGAACTACATTTTCATCCCATATCATATCCTCCGTTGGATATAAAGCCATTGAATTCAGCAGTTTGATCTGAGAAATTCGTTTCTCATATTTATTAACCAGAACCTCCAAAATGAAGTTTTCATTGACATTTTCGGATGTCTTCTGAATAATATGTAATGAAACAGCCAACTTTTTCAACTGCTTGTAGTCAAGCTGCTTAAAGTGTTTCAGTAAGGATGCTCGAGTGTTAATGTTACACACATTGCTCAACGCGAATTGCCGAAGTTCGGGTACGTTGACAAATACTTTTTCCTAATCAATAAAAACACATCATTAATATATACCTGATAACAATAATTAAATTCGGCTCCAATGTAGTTACCAGTTATCTGAAATTAACTGTTATAAAATTAACCTGCAGCCTGGTGATTTTGTTGTAATGCTCTTGCATAACTTGTAACTCATTCATGGAGTCTCCAGTTTCATTATCAATTTCAAAATTGGCGTAAAATTTAACTCTGTCCAGGAGTTGAGAAAATAGATGACCATCTCCATGCTCCAAGATTGGGCACATTTGACATCGAACAATCAGATGCAAGTCATCCATTAGTACGTTCAGATATCTTCTTGTTGGGAGAAGAGCTTGTAAATCTATCATCAACTCCATAAAACGTTCAACATACTTCAAGAAATCAGGATCTAGTTCTGGCTGCATATAATCTTGTTCATCCAATATTTCCAAAAAGTTGCTAATTAACGCTTTCATAAATGATCTGTTGAACTCATTGAGCTTTTTCTTTTCATCACTTTCCTTCTCTTCCCGTTTCAGTAAAGCCTTCCAGTATTTTTTCCATTGGGGAAATCTTTTGAATTCTTCCTCTCGTCGGCCCTGACAAACAAGAT